>JAODLC010000045.1:1328852-1341046 GCA_026781145.1 Hippopotamyrus pictus | reverse complement strand
TCACCCCCCCCCCCAGCCCACACCCCCTCCATGACAGACAGGACAGCATCCCTTTAGGTTTATTGTACTGCCCCGCCACCCCCCTTACACCCCCCTTGACTGGGGATTCTTGGACTCTGTGGCAGCCAAGCCGTCACTCTTCATATTCACTTTAATGGCCTTTTCTAGAAAGCCTGCTTTGTGCTTAATTCTGAGTCTGTTCCGCTTTGAGGGCGGTAATCTCCCAAAACCCTGCCTCAGCCTCTTCTCACGCCATCTTGAAGCGCGTGCCTCAATAGTGGCACTATTAAACCACTTTAAACACTCATGCTGAATAGCATATTTCTATGGATAGCTGTCATTATATACTGGATATAATTAATTCATATCCTACTTTCTCTCATACAGACCACCGGGGGCAGTAATGAGCTAACAATCCACCACTGCTGATGAGCATTAGCAGACACATCCAAGCATCCCTGATTCCCACAATACCCAGCAACACAGCCCTCTCCTCACAAAGCCCTAATGATGCTGAACATTTCATACAATCCATCTGACAATGACTTTTTTCCCACAATGCCAAGCACAACTGGCTTTCCCCCACAATGCCAAGTGACACTGGCCTTTTTCTCACAATGTCCTAACAACACTGGCATTTTCCAATAATGCCTTAGCAACTCTGACCTTTTCCCACAATGCCAACTACACTGACCTTTTCCCATAATGCCAGGCTGCACTGGCTCTTTCTTATAATGCCCTGGAAACCCTGACCTTTGTCACCATGATTCCCAAACAATACTGACCTACTCCCACAAAGCCAAGAAGCACTGGCTTTTCCCACAATGCCACTGTGTTGCCTGGCTGCCTTGTGAGTAAGTGAGCAGGTTCTTATGGGACACCTTTTCCCCTCCCTGCTGTGTTCACATTAAACCCAGCAGCTGAGACACTGACTGCTGCATCATGTGAGGTGCCTCAGACTTTACTGCCATGCCCCTGGTACCTTATCACCCGTCTAAGACTTAGATGAGGCTGCTTCTGTGTGAGGTGACGTCTGATTGGTGGATATTCTGCTTATGAAAACAGCCAAGTGAAGGATTTACTTCGCTATGGCTGAGTGAGTTATTAAAGGAGGTCTGTGGATGGAGTACAGCATGCAGAGGTTACAGAGTAAACAGAGAGTGTTGAGTACACAGGGTGAGTATACAGAATACTCTGAGTACAGAGAATACTCAGAGAACAGAGAGCGTGGAGTATAGCATATAGAATACAGTGCACAAAAACACATTAACAGGAAGAAGCAGGGCTACAGTCACTGACACACACATACACAAACACCCACACCCACAGTGTGTCTGTGTCTCGTAGAGACATGCGTGAGGACTGAAGACAGGTGGATCTGGGCCAGATGAAGGACCCTGTCTCCCACCGTAGAGGTACAAGGTGGCCTCCAGGAATTACGATCTAATTAATCAGTGTGACACAGAGGCCGTCGTGTGAAACCTCATCAGGAATCGGTTAGCATGCTGCTATTGCAACAAAAGGAGGAAGAGACGAGAATGACTGTGAAATGTGAGGGAGGTCAGGGCGGCCGCTCCCCCCGGCCACATCTGCGGGGGCGGGAAGCACGATGAAAGAAATGGCATGTAGACACACACAGAATCAGCCAAACCTTTGCACTCGCTCACCTGTACACAAGCAGCTGGATTTACCCATGACACTTTGCGCCTACGATGTGATTTGAGGATCCGCTTGTCACCTTAGTCGGCAACATGCTGCCCCCTTTACACCTCTACCTGGGTGTAAGTGTAACCCAGACACGCCGATGCTGCATTTGTGTGACTCTGATGTCACGCTTTTGATGAGGAACCAAACCCGAACTCTCTTTGGATCATTTGGACTCAGTTATGATACATTCCAGCACTTTAGTATTAATTTTTATGTTACTGATGTGTGGAGTTCCTAACATTCATACGGCTATAACTGATTTCAGTCTGCTTATTTAATGAATGGAAGATACTGTTTGTCTGTCCACGAAAATGAAATGCTTCATTTTCAAATTTTACATTTCACTGCTGATAGGTGTTTCTCTCTTTTGATACATTGTTCCTCTGAAGATGGTTTTGAAAGTTTCATTTTTTTAGATCTCAGTTGTCATTTCATGTGAAGAGCAAACAATGAAATCTCTCCATCGCTGTTTTGTGTCCCCCCCCCCCCCCTACATGAGAGAAAACCACCATCTGTCTCTTTTTGTCCTTAAACGGAAGGTGTTTCCTACAGCCTCTCCGAATAATGCAACAGTCCTGTGATGTGTTTCTTCTGACCACTCCGGGATGTTCAGCCCCACCTTGTGTCTTAGTCTGGGGCCTTCTGATAGGTTGTGGGTGCCTGCCGGGGGCTGGGGGCTTTTAGCATGAGTCTATCTTCAGCCCTCCCTCCCTGTAGAGGACCTCATGACAGACTCACACGCCAAACCAGCAAGGATCGAGTGAGCGTGTTGGTAATTTGTCAGTGAGCTGTAAGACCCTGTCCCAAGATCCCAAGGCTGGCGTCAGCGGCCGAGCCTGAACACATATGTTCCATTTCTGACAGCTCCATTAATGTGGTATGAACGTGCAGGAGGAGAGCCTGACACCTTCTCCGTTCTCCAGAGCTTAGATTAGGAGGTTTTTGGAAGGGTGGAGCCCAGATGCTTGGAAAGGGAGTGGGACATGCACGGTTAAAAAGACCTCCAGGATGTGCCCTAGATCTGCTCCTCCACAACTGGGATGTCCAGCAGAACCTCGGCAGCTCAGATTACCCTGCGCCCACCCCCACAGCAGATGGGATGCTGAAAGAGATCCAGTAGGCCATCACCTTGTCATTCATTCCTGCTGATGCCATCGCCATGACAACAGAGGCAATGGATGATTTGGGTTTGACTGTGGGAGCCCATCGCGGTTCCTGATAACACATCTGGATTTCTGGCACAGTGCTCAATGTTTAGGTGGAGGGAGCAAGTAGGTGTGCAGGGCGTCACAGGAGCGAAGAGGACTGTGGGGTATCACAAGAGCAAGTTTCAGGAGCACGGAGGCGTGTGGCGTGTCATGGGAGTGAGGAGGCGTGCGAGGTGTCACAGGAGCGAGGAGGAGTGCGAGGTGTCACAGGAGCAAGTCACAGGAGTGAGGAGGCGTGCGAGGTGTCACGGGTGACTGAGCTGACCAGAGTACTGTGACTGACACACTCACTACGTTTTATTTATTTCGCTTTTATCAAACCGATACTCATTTATGAGGAAGCGGGTCAGACCGTCCCTGGAGCAATTGGGGGTTAAAGGCCTTGCTCAGGGGCCCAATGGTTACATCACTCTGCCGACCCTGGGATGTGAACCAGCGACCTCCTGATCACGGGTGCAGAGTTATAACTCACTGAGCCACACGCCTCTGCCTGCTTTTGCCTGGTAAATATCATTAACTGTAAAATTGTTTGCTGCCCCTCCCCATTCGCTGGGTGTGAGTCGTTTCCTAAAATACAGAAGAGGTGTGACAACATCGTTTCCTGGCACTGCCAGGTCCAAACTGAGTTGATTACAAAACCGGCAAGTCACACAATTCTGTGAGAAGTGTGGGAAAAACATGGACTGGCGTTAGACCCGTTAGAAGCCATGTTTGCGATGTTAGGAATCTGGCGAGTCAGGCAGACAGCACCGAGCCCCTGAAGAAAAGCCCCGTAATCATGCATCAATGCTGTCAGCTGAGCACTGATTTACAGAGGGCTGCACTCTCACACGGGACGGGCTCTGTGTATGGCCCGCAGGATCCCCACAGACTAACCAAACCAAGCCATGGGCACGGGGGCCGTGGCGGTGAGCCTTGTCACATCTCGGGCTTCTTGGGTTGTGGGTTCGAGTCTGACCTTCTGTGCTTGTGTGGGCCCCTCTCACTCTCTGAACCCAGCTAATATTCCCAGAAACGTAGCCAATAATATGCGGAGGACTTCTCAATGCTGGCAGTGAATCTTCTCACTGAAACGTCGTTTCCAAGTTTTACACTTCAACAAAGGTTTTGTCAATATCAGCACCATAAAATTATTGCTTGAGCATCCTTTTAATGCAATGTTGAAAACCCTAATATTAAAAAATATTGTTTTGTAGTATCATTTTATGCTAACAGACTGTACCATAAAGACCCCATGCAGTCTCATACTCATGGCCTTGGGGGGTGGGGGGGATGGGGGTAAAGCGACAGCGTTTGTGTTGACATGGACTCCCTCTTTGCACCCTGTCCCCCCCCACTCCAGTGTATCTGGAAGATTCCTTCACCCAGTCATGTTTTCCCACCAAATGCCCAAGCAGACAGTGTTGGGCAAGAGGCCTCAGGAAGAGCCGTGTGTTTGGCCTGGTAGGCGGCAGCATGGGCAAAGTCGCCTGAGGGACATTTGAGCACTGGTGTCCTCTAGGCGTGTAATAGGGTCCCATCCCTGTGGTCCACTTAAGGTGCCGGTACCTCCACTCAGAGCGGCGCTGGTGTTGAGGGCTCCTGCTTCTTAGGAGGAACCGGGGCATGTTCTTCAAAGGCCCCGTGCCGGCCGGAGGGGGGGGGGGCGGCCTGAGCAGATTCTGAACCAGGCTGGAGTTTGTAAGGAGATTCCCTAGCTGGGGGGCCGGGAGGCCGGGGGGCTGGGGGATGAGAGGGAGCGAGCGGGGGAAGCGGAGGCTTTCTGAATAATCAAACGAAAAGCTGGCTGGTGAGAATATGAAGAAGCAGCCTGAGCGCAGCACACTGGCACAGAGGCGCTGGGGCCGGGGGCCGCCTCCACAGGAGGCAACTTATTCCACGGGAAGAAATACGTATTCCGTATCCCGGGATGAAAAATATCGATGTGAGAAATGAGGCTTTGAGCACGGCTGCTGAGCACATTACCGCCAGCTGCCAATCACCGGCCGCTTGGACCCTGCGGCAGCCCCGAAACCAGCCAATGGGATTGGGGTTAAAGCGGCCATGATTGATGGCTGCTACTAAGCTCGCCTACTGAGCGTGGAAGCCTGGTTTTTGCCGTCGCTAATGAGATGCGCCGTGTAAATTCACCCCGGCTGTCAGCTTCCCTCTCTCACTTCTGAGGCATGGAGGCTGCGAGCCTGGGCCCTACCATATATGTGCAGGTTGCCATATCAACTGAGTCGGGGCCGGAAAGGTTGCCAGGTTGGCTGATTCTCAGGGGACATCGGAGCCACCGCACAGGGCTCTGTTCTGCACCACTACTGATGGAACCGATTAAGGCGTTTTACTCTAGCTGTCAGGATATAATTTGAAAGCATGTTATTACTTTTTACCTGAAATAAATACAGAAATAAATCCTTTTCCATTTGATGAATGCGTTTTCGCTGCACCGTCGTATTGTAGGTGTTGCTTGGCTGGTTTCAGATTGTAAATAATTTATAATTATTCCCAGGGAGTAAAATCGGCCGTGCTCTGTGTGCCTGAAATGCTCGTCTCAGACCCTTTTCACTTTCTGGCACCTGAATTAATGACGCTTTCCAGCACTGCTCTGCTTCCAGTTGGCCACTAGGGCTCACTGTTTCACTTTTTCAAATTTCGCTGCAGCGCTTAGACACACATTCACACCAACTGTGCTTAGAACACAGATATGCAGTGTGATACATACAGGGCCCACATGCACACCTATAAGCACACGCACACACACACACACACACACACACATACACACATCACCAGTACACATAACCAGGAAAAAGGAGCCACCAGCTGGATCTTCAAGGACCTCCTACCCTCCCAACCCATATGGTTGTGTGGAGTGACAGCTGGTTTCCATGGATACGAGCCATGCAGTGATGGCCGGAGCTTGCCGAGGCATCCTCATGAGGTTTACTAAGTAACTTACCGCAGGACTTGGAGCTGAATCCCCTGTCAGAGTGTGGGAATGCTGCAGTGGCAGGGCAGGAGTGTCTCACTGACACTGCTGTGACATTGCGGCAACATTATTACGATGTTACCGCAACCTTACTTTAATGTTGCTGTAACATTTCTATGACGCTGTGAGGCTAGTACATTGGCTTTGATGTTGCAATGACATTGCAGTAACATTGCTTTAGCTTTTCAGTGATATTGATTTTGGACATTGGAATGATGTTGCATTGATGTTGCTGTAACATTGTTTTGATGTTGCTGTGACATTGGCTTTGATGTTAGTATGATATTGCAGTGGTTTGCAGTGATGTCATTTTTGAGTTGTGGTGACGTTGCATGGATGTAGCAGTGGTGTTGCTTTGATGTTGCAGTGATATTGCTGTAACATTGCTTTAGCTTTTCAGTGATATTGATTTTATCCTGCAGTGACGTTGGTGTGATGTTGCAGTGATGTTACTCAGATGTTCACACTGACTGGCATTGGTGCTCTGGGGCCTTTTTGGTGAGCATGATCTGTTGGATTAGGCCTGACTGAGTAGTAGAATATCTAACAAACATCAGAATAAAGTAGGGATCTCCAAACCCTGGTATTCCACAGGGCTATAAAATGCTGTGAAAACACACTATTTGTCCCATGATTTATATCATTGGGAACCCTCCCCCCACCACCACTTGTAGTCTAGAGCAAACAATAAGAATGTATGCAGAGGATGCAGAGGTCCGGTGAGGGAAGGTAGATACACACCCTAAGAATGTCTGCAGACCTAGGGGCTTCAGGGACACCTTATGTACCTTCTGTTCCAATGACTTCTGATTGCTCTCCATCAGGGAGTGGCCTCGGACATGTATCACCTGGATAGTCACAGACGGCCGCCTGATTCCTGCACAGCTGCTCCCCTCCAGGGAGATCAGAGGAGTGTGCGGTATTGAGCATTCAGGATGGAGCAGAGCGCGGTGAGCTGCTGAGGATTGATTAACGTGGTGCCTGACACCCTGGCTGGGACATGAGAGTCGTGGGGAGCACAGCATAGTCGAACTGGAGGCTGCAGAAGCTCCAGCCAGTAGCTGGTCAATGCACTCATACCTTCACGCAACCCTCTGCTCCGCTGAGGCTCAGACGAGGAGCTGCGACCTTCCATTCCGGGGATACAAGCTCTGATCCTACGTCACACTGCACTGTGCCCACAGTCAGGAAGGGGATGTAATGATTGTGACCAGACAGACTCCTTCGGCCCCGGAGCACAGAGAGCCAGCCGCTCACCAGTTAGGGTTGCTTTGAGGTCATTCTACAGGGAGACACCAAACCTGCATTAATGTTCCTGAATGGGCACCTGACCAGGCCGCCCTTGCAGTCCGGCTGAACTCCCTACTGTGACTCAGATACAATTCCAAAAATGAGAAGGCTTTCTGTGTGGTGGAATAGGTAGGGCAGACTAGATAAGACGGGGTACTCACTGGATATGACAGGGCACGCTCTGGATATGACAGAGTAGGCACTGGATAAGACAGGGTACTCACTGGATATGACAGGGCACGCTCTGGATATGACAGGGTAGGCACTGGATAAGACAGGGTACTCACTGGATATGACAGGGAAGGCACTGGATAAGACAGGGCACGCTCTGGATATGACAGGGTAGGCACTGGATAAGACAGGGCACACTCTGGATATGATAGGGTAGGCACTGGATAAGACAGCATACTCACTGGATATCAATTCAATTAGATTCAATTTTTATTTTTATTAACAATAAAAAGGCACATGTAAATGAAAAGTGAATTGTGGATTCACCGGGACATGCTAGACGTAAGGAGAGAGAGGAGGCAGAAGGAAAGAATATGCATAGATTGGACATATGTTACATACATTATACATGAATTATACATATATACATAAATTAAACATAAATGACATACATTATATGTAAGTTACACATATATAAATTCGACATACATTGCCAATATTATACATAAGTTATCCAGACGAACATAAATTAAATGTACAGGCTAGATACAGATACGGAGCTGAACAGTGCAAGGTAAACATATGATATAACAGGGTACTCACTGGATAAGACAGACATGCACTGGATAAGGCAGGGTATGCACTGGATAAGGAAGGTATGGACCAGATAAGGCAGGGTACGCACCGGATAAGGCAGGGTACGCACTGGATAAGGCAGGGTACGCACTGGATAAGGCAGGGTACGCACTGGATAAGGCACACATTCACCTCTTCAGACAGACTAAGTGTAATTTAGATACTAGCAGTCCTGAACAGCATGTCCTGGACTCACAGTTCCTTCTGATCTCTGTGATTCACACAATTTCCCATCCACTTCCACCTGTGAAAAACGGCCCGGCAAAAAAGCCTCACACTGACAAACGCGGCAGAGCTGAAATTGATTGGGGAGCTCAGCAGCCGCATGGGTAAGTAAATGAATATGCAGGAAGCGTGTGTCCGTGAATCCCCCGCCGTCTGAGCGCGTCTGAGCGTGTCTGAGCGTGTCTATGGCTTGCCGACCACTACAGCCGCTGTCTTGACTCCTATGCATATTTATTGGGACTAAATTAATTATTTCACATAGCGTCTGATGCCCCGTGATGTTCAGGAGAAATGATTGCGATCATTTTTGTGTTCTCCTGCTAAATTACTGCTTGGTGCAGATGGTGCCCTCTCTGATGCACCTGAGGCAAACATTCATTACCGCCAGTCATCGTTATCAGTGCTGGTTTCCAGAGCATGGAGACATTTCCCTTTTTATTTATTTATTTATTTATTTATTTATCTATTTATTTATTTATTTATTTATTTTTACAATATTTATGGTTGACTCTGGACCGGGACCAATGTGCCTGACATAACTTTTCACTTGCACTTTCCTCATTGGTTGTAAAGAAGATCCAAAGTGCTGCCTAGGAAGAGCTGGTTCTGCCTTGGAGATCCTTGTGGATCAGACTATAGCTAAAGTGCTAGACTGGAGATGGCGCAATGATGCGATGCTCCCACATGGTTAGCCTGAAGCTAAGCTAATGGTCTGGGGCTGTTGTTTTAGCCTGGAGGTACCATATTTGCCTGGCATATTGCTCATGCTAATACTGTACATTGGACTATGGACTAGCTAAGTCACTGTCTTAGAATTATGGATTAGCCAGTATAAAACACACGGCTGCATCTCTCCCTGATTATTAAACCTGCTGCAGAAGGACGCTCCTTTTGGTGACGCTTAGTCCGTTATCCTGAGCTTCCTGCCTGTTAGCTGCAATGCATGCTGGGAGATTCCGGGGCTGTGTGAGGCGGGGGCCTGTAGCAGAAACAGCATGCAGCTGTTACATCCCTCCACACAAATGCTTGGCAACACAGTGACTTGTCGGGCTTGCACCTCCTACGGCCATAAAGTACCACGACTCACTCTGTCACTGAGGGGCAAAGCGCTAGGGAAAGCCAGGCCATCTGATTTTACTGCCAACGCTTCCCTCAGGAGAGGGAAATGAATATTTTATTGTGGCATCATAAAGAAGGAAATTAATTTGCAAGATGCCACCTCCACTGCACAGCAGTACTGATGGTCAGGAATGTTGAGGGATGGTATGTATTTTTCAGCTTGATGAAGAACGACAGGAAAGAGCTGAAGATTTCAGAATTGCAATGAAGTTGTCACAGCTACATAAAGCAGACATTTTGAGGAGGAACTGACAGCTACCTGAGTCGGTCATTCTGAGGAGGAACTGACACAGCTACCCGAGTCGGTCATTCTGAGGAGGAACTGACACAGCTACCCGAGTCGGTCATTCTGAGGAGGAACTGACACAGGTACCCGAGTCGGTCATTCTGAGGAAGAACTGACACAGCTACCTGAGGCGGACATTCTGAGGAGGAACTGACACAAATGCCTGAGGCGGAAATTCTGAGGAGGAACTGACACAGCTATCTGAGGCGGACATTCTGAGGTGGAACTGACACAGGTACCCGAGTCGGTCATTCTGAGGAAGAACTGACACAGCTACCTAAAAATGTAATTTCTCTGAAGATATCAGTAATATCATTGTCACTCTTATCTGATGCTTTTAGAGCTCACGTGAATTTGTCACAGAGACCTGAAGCTGTCACTTCATCTTCAAGCTGACAGTCTAGAAGTTCACATAGCACAGTGCTGTTGTGTTTACTCTGTTTCAATAATTTTAGAAAGGTCACTCATTTTTGAAGCAGTTGTGTTGATCTTCTGTATCTTCACAGGATCTGTCAGCAAGGAGCAGTAAAACCCATTTGCTGATGAAATAATATTTCGTGGGCAGAGACCCTTTGGATCTGATTACAGATCTCAGATTAGAGTCCTGTGCCTCAAAGCCCCAGTTGGATTTATGCTGAGCCGACTTTTAACTGCTTTTCATTTATGCAGTTACTGTCCTGGATTTATTGTCCTGTAACATGGGATGCAGGCCGATTGCTATGCTACAGATTTCAAGCTTTTAATTAGTACAAATGATATCCTTTAATCAGCAGAGAGACAAGAAGTCTGCATGGCTGCTTCACCTTGCCCTGGATGGCAGGCCGCTTCGAGTGAAGCGTTCGGGAAGGAGACCGTGCGGTGGCTGTGGACTCCTGCGTAATGCTCTCCTCAGCTTCCTCTTTCTTTCATCTCATGTCCGTCATTGGCATTGCTGTGTACAGGAAGTGTCTGACCAACGTCACTCAGTCTCACGCTAAGCTACTGGCTATGTACCTAGTCCTGTTAAAATCATCGACACTTATGAAACGGCAACTGGGAGCATGGTGACCCCCTGGTCCTGAGCTCAGGCTGAAGGTTTAACACCCCCGATGCTGATGTTCCTTTGATCATGGTCTCCCACGGGATCAACTGACATATCCAACTGTGTAAAGCACTGATATGTTAAGTAACTTCGAATCAATCGACACTATTGTGCATATCTGAGTTTGTCTGTGTTTCTAGGCTTGTGCATGTATGTCAGTCAGTGTGTCTGTATTTGATGGGGCTGGAATAAGGCGATGTAAATCACAGTGTCTCCTGTGTAATTAATGCTGCTTTCCATTTACCTCAGAGATCGGAAGTCCGGGCTGGGAATGACGTCACACCCGAGTTCCAGTACAAGAAGTACAAAGTCGGAAAGCCATTTAGCAATACCAGTTCTATCCAGGTTCATTTTAAGCCATTGTTGCCAATACCGATTGATACAAAAATAAGACATAAGTGCTAATAAACAGCACAGAAGTACAGCTTTCACTTCTGTCAATGAAGGGTGCAGCCATCTTGAATTCTGAGGTCGGGGTTGCAGAGGGAGTCAGAACTGAGACTTCAGAGGCGTTCGAGCTGAAATTTCTATGACTGGTAACTTAAATGCTGACTTCCCAGTTCAAATGGAATGCCGCATAAGATCTGACTGAGCCAATGGCTGAGATGCAATACATGCTAATGAGTAAAAGCAAGTTTCTGGGAAACAATAAAGTCAGTACAATGGAGGACACAGAAAATAACTATCATCTGAAGTTTTCTTCAGAAATTTGGCATTAAAAATGGCTTATACAGCGCAAGTCATCCAAAACTACTGAAGAACAGACGAGTCGCCCTGGAGACCATTGTCTCTGTGGCAATGTACACCCCCCCCCCGCTGCTACGACCGGTGGAACCACCAGATAGGCGGCTCTGGACTCGTCGGATCACAGTGCGGGAATCAGCTTCGAGGTATAATGGCGGTTTGGAGCCGACAGGGTATCATGGTGGTGCTAATCATATTCACCATGGTGATAGTGATCTCCAGCAGAAATGGTCACCAGGGTTTTTGTGGGCACAGCTTGGGGGTCGTGCTGCTGCCACGGGGAGCAGGGACTTTGGGGGAGACAGCCCCCCCAGGTTAGCAGCACGTTCTGAGAGTGAGCAGCACACTGTCTGTACCCCCGAAATGCCAGGACACCTGACTACCTTTCAGTTGCACTTCGTATCAGTGCCACACGATTGTGTGATTGACGGGGTGTGCAGAGTGACACACTGGTGTTATAACTACGTTCGGCACCGGTGCTGACCTTCACCGTAACACTCCTGTACTCCAGACACCTGCACGTTTGCCAGAAACTCCAGCAGCTGCTCCTTCCTGCCATCACAACCTTGCGGAGTCCCCTTCCTTAATCACCATGCCACCTGCTGCTCGCAACCGGCACGACGTCCAGGAAACATCAGGAAGCGGGCAGTGCCGTGATGGAGGACGGCGCCTTTGAACCTGACAGCCACTGAGGTGGAACAAAAAGGTAATTATGCTGGCGGAATATAATGCCAAGGCGTCTGTGCCATGCTT
>JAODLC010000045.1:1295030-1306698 GCA_026781145.1 Hippopotamyrus pictus | reverse complement strand
GGGCTCAGTCAGCAGCCATGGCTGTAAATGTTATCTGAGCTTCCTCTGGGGACTTCCTCCCTGGTGCCGATGTCACCAGCAGCACGATAATGCCGAGTCACTGCAAATGTAAGCCCCGCAAACGAGGGGCCGTTCTCACATGAGGCATTCATGGACTGTGATTAGCGAGGTTTCTCCTTGCATTGTTATAGCTCTGCTCACTTGTGCTTTTGGATTTAGATACTCCCCTATAGCCTGTGCAGTTTCCTGTGCAGTCTGTGCATTTTCCTGTACAGCTAGTGCTTACTCCCCCCTGATATTTGTAGTATTGACAATTTCTCTACATTCACAGGACAACGTGAATAACAGACTCATTGATGAACTTTGTGTTCATACTTAAACACAGCTTATACCTACCTTTTTGCAAGCATATCCACTCTTTTCTGTTTTCAGTAATGTTAGTATTCCCAGGGCGGTTGGGCAGCCAGTTGACCTTGGACCACTGAGGCTTTTTTTTTCCTTACTTGGGAGTTTTTGGTTCCTTTCATCTGTTGTCTTCTGGCTTTCTTTATTCAGTTTCTTTCCTTCCTTTCACAGTTCTGTATTACTCTCTCTAATGATGTTTTATGTATCACATCACCATGTGAAGGGCTTTGGGATGTTGCGAAAGGCGCTATATAAAAATAAATTGAATTGAATTCAAATCTTGCCTCAAAACTCATCGTTACAAACTTGCTTATTCATTTTAATTTTTAACTTTATTTAGGTAGCTTTTAATGTATTTGATTACAATAATTTTTATGTATTTATATGTGTGCAGAAGTATGCATTCATATAGTGTGGATTGTTTTTTGTAAGGAGTCCTTGAGTGCTTTGAAAGGCGCCTTTGAATAAAACAAGATAAATAAATAAATGAATAAGGATGATTATTATTATAATTATTATTATTTATTATTATAATGATGATTATAATTATAATTATAATTAATAATAATTATATTATTATTATTATTATTATTATTATTATTATTATTATTAGTGACAATTCCGGTACAGTGGTTTCCTGTGGCACAGTTTCTTATGCAGCCTGTTTGGTTTTCTGTGCAGCCTGTTTGGCTTCCTGTACAGCCTGTGAGATTTCCTGTGCAGTCTGTGTGGTTTCCTATGCAGCCTTTGTAGTTTCCTGTACAGTCCATCTGGTTTCCTATACAGCCTGTGTGGTTTCCTATGCAGCCTTTGTAGTTTCCTGTACAGTCCATCTGGTTTCCTGCACAGCCTGGGTGGTTTCCTGTGCAGCCTGTGTAGTTTCCTGTACAGTCTATCTGGTTTCCTATACAGCCTGTGTGGTTTCCTGTGCAGCGTTTGTAGTTTCCTGTACAGTCCATCTGGTTTCCTGCACAGCCTGTGTGGTTTCCTGTGCAGCCTGTGTAGTTTCCTGTACAGTCTATCTGGTTTCCTATACAGCCTGTGTGGTTTCCTGTGTAGCCTGTGTGATTTCCAGTATAGCCTGCACAGTTTGCCTATAGCCTGTGCTGCATATCCTGCACTATGCCTGATCTTTCCATAGCATTTGACAAAGGAAAAATAAACTAAAAACAAGAACATTCAATTGCTGCTTGAAACCTTATTATCCACATTAGTCTCCCAAACAGCCTGTGATGCTGGTTGATGGTTGCCCTCCTGGGATTGCCAGAGAAATATCATTACATACCTTAATAAGCGTTTCCGTCTCTTAAAAACCATTTGCATGGGACTATATTGCCCACTTAGCTGTGGATTACCCACTTAGCTGCTTTATTCTTAATTTGATGTGATTTGATGTAAACCTCTATCATTTCAGCTTTCCTCCCCAGAAAGCTGCTGTCTCTGTGAGTAAAGGACTGTTATCTGGCGGTTTAAGTGTAATTCTGTCCCTAAAGACCCCTAAGACAACGTACGGCTCAGTCCCACAGCAGGTACTGCGGTCACCCAGCACACCAAGCTGCAATCCAGTGACAGCTGTCTCACCATGAACTGCTCCACGTAGAAAATATTTTTCAGAACTGCATGAGAATAGCAAGTCTTTTGGATAAAATCATTAGGTAATGAGCTAAATCCATCCATCCATCCATCTTCTGTAACTGCTAACTCTATTCAAAGTCATGGGGGGCCTTGGGGGGGGAGTGGAGTACCCAGAGGAAACCCCACAAGGACACGGAGAGAACATGCAAACTCCACACACACAGAACCCTGGTGGAGACTGGAACAAAGAGGCTTGAGGCGACAGCGCTAACCACTGCACCACAGTGCCGCCCCCATTATGAGATAAATGTTAAATTTAATCAACAGCATTAGCATTTTCTGTCCTCCACATTCTTATGTCATTGACACAAAATCAGAGGCTGTATCACTAGGATGGAGTAATGACAGTGATAATAAAGGAGGTTTCGCTGGCCGTCCGTATGGCCGCAGCGTGGGGGACGGCTCGCCTTTTATGTCCTGCTTTCTCTTGCTCCTTCCATCCTGAAATCACAGCTGCCGAAACGCCTCTAAGAGCGAGCCAGCCTCAGTGCAGCCGTCTCATGCCTGCTACTGTGACATCATCGCCAGCTCATTTGCATGGCAGAATGTGATTCGCGCTAAAGCTGTCCGCCGCTTATTGTGCCGTTGTCACTTCTGTTTTTGACATCCTCTACATACAACGTGCACAGTCAGCATTCCATGGGGGGCTTTTAAACGCTCTGCTAATACACACCTATAAATAACCAGTAGATCATGTGACTCGCCAGTCCCACCGCCATCCTCCCCCATCCCCTCCTCCTCCTGCTCCTCCTCCTCAGTTTTGATGTCCCAGGTGGGGTGGTGGAGGGGTGTTACCATCAGAGTAAGGATTCCACCATATGTACAAGCATTCAGACACAACAGAATACACAAAATTCAACAACTCTGAATTACTGAATCATGTTGTAATTGACATTTTGTTTTGAAATATATGATACATTTGCCTCACTTTATGTCCACTTCGACGTTAATCTTTTGTTTAATCTCCCTCTTCTCAACTCATTGTGTGTTCTTATTCACAGCATTTGAGTTGAATTACTGAAAGACTGACAGAGACCTGTGCTTTTCTACAATGAAATCCATTTTCAAGACAATGCACCTTTAAGTAATCCATCCATCCATCCATCCATCATATACCCAGCCATTAACCCATCCATACATCCATCATCCATCCATCATCCACCCAGCCATTAACCCATCCATCCATCCATCCATCCATCCACCCATCATCCATCCATCCATCCACCCATCATCCACCCAGCCATTAACCCATCCATCCATCCATCCATCCATCCACCCATCATCCACCCAGCCATTAACCCATCCATACATCCATCCATCCATCCATCCATCCATCCATCCAACAGTCAGGCTGGTGACAGTAGTTTACTGAAGCCTGATGTCAGAAGCTCTGTACATGAGACACTCTGTACACATGAAGCCCTCACTCCCCACTCCCCACCCAGACAGTGTTTCCCACCACATAACCCCCACAGACCTTGCACTCCGGTGAGATGGCACACAGCCGTTCAGTGGTTGAAGGACAATCATTCCCTCCACCTGCTGGTGTTTTCTCACAGGAATGACATACTGCCTCAGGTAATAGCAAAGTGAACCCAGAACAAGGTGCTGCATGCATGTTTCCAGGAAATAGCTGAAGATAGCTGAAGAGCCTGATGTGTAACAAACCCATTGGCCGCCACATGCTTTCCTCATTACATTCATACAAAATGAATTACTCATACAAGAGCGGGAAGCAGAGAGGATTGTGGGTAAACACGCTTCTGCTGAATGTCCTGAGAGCCATACTGCACACTCATGAGCAACTGAGACCCAACAAATAAATCTACTGCGTCTGCTAGCGTCTTTTACCATGGTTGTACCGTGCTGCACAGTGTGATATCCATTCACTGCTCGCTTCTCTGGAGATGGACTCCACCCACCATTCCCACTGTGGGCAGCACACCCCCTGACCTCCCTGGTCCCGTCCAACCTTCATTCTGCTCCAGCCACATCCAGCCAGAATCCAGTATATAACATGACAGCACCGTGTCGCCATTGAGATAAAAGCTCATCGCTGTACTGTCTCTTCCCAGAACAGCCATTCCTGCCACTGTGGGCGTTAAGTGGTAAAAGAGATCCTGGAACCGGCAACATCAATCGCCGAGGTGACCCTGCCGCCTCCCAGCACTGGCGGGGAGGGCCTCTCTGCATCAAAGACCTCTCTCAACACCGCGGCGTGGGGGCATTTCCTTTGTCGATCGCTGCCAGTGCAGCCAGTTCTAAGGGGGGCTCAAAGGTGTGACCGACAGGAATGTGTCCCAGGTAGCCTGGGGTTGTGCAACAAAGACTTTCCCAGAAGCCACGTCTGCACAGCAGCTCTTTGCTGTACCGCAGATGGTCTAAATGCTTAAAGCCGCAGCCTTTTCTTCTCATGACTGAATAAATTGTTTTTGATATTTCTGTGAATGATTACTGCCGGTATGAGTGTTTATTATATTACATGGACATATCTGAAAGGCAAACTGCAGGAATGTGTGAGCTCTATTGATTTGACTTTAATTGAAAGCAGTTATTTGAGTTCTGGCTCGGGCTTTGACACTCATGCCCACGTAAGGGGAGAGGAGTCACTGTAACAGGCCCATGATGTCACTGCGGCCCAGAGCGCAGAAGTGCGGGAAGCAGCATTGACTCAGGGCGGAAGGAGTGCTCTCACGATAAGAGCACAGCTCAGCTTTCGCCCCCCTTCTGGGGAGTGACTGCTGGGGGAGGGCAGTCAAATGAAGGTTCTTAACCTCAGTCTCTCTGGGAAAATCTCCAGCTGCATTAATCGGTAAATTGTGAACTGGGAGGCAGAGTGGCTTTGCTTAATGAGTGAGTGAGTGAGTGAGTGAGTGCCCTGTGATAGGCTTGGCATCCAGATGGGTGAACACATTCAGAAAAGTATTAATAAAAACCCTGTGTGGCATCTGAACTCATATGGAAAAAAATGTACCACAATTACATTGAACAGTGATAGTACTGACACAAATCACAGCTATGCAGCACGGAGATGGTACTCACACACCACAGCTACATAGCACAGTGATCGTACTGACACACACCACAGCTACATAGCACAGTGATAGTACTGACACACACCACAGCTACATAGCACAGTGATAGTACTGATACAAACCACAGCTACATAGCACAGTGATAGTACTGACACACACCACAGCTACATAGCACAGTGATAGTACTGATGCAAACCACAGCTACATAGCACAGTGATAGTACTGACACACACCACAGCTACATAGCACAGTGATCGTACTGACACACACCACAGCTACATAGCACAGTGATAGTACTGATACAAACCACAGCTACATAGCACAGTGATCGTACTGACACACACCACAGCTACACAGCACAGTGATCGTACTGACACACACCACAGCTACATAGCACAGTGACAGTATTGAGACACACCACAGCCACATAACACAGTGATAGTACTGATACAAACCATAGCTGCTCCAGGGCTTCTTGGTCCTCATTGGGGTTCCCAGGCAGTCAAATTAACACAGAGGTGAACCTAAAGTCTACAACTTTGAAAATGAATCAATAATATGTAGCCATTTTAGTGGACATCTTAATTATATCTTGGGCCTCTACCCTAGAGGGGGAACCTACTCACCAGTTATGCAGCACCACAGTACCTCAAACCCTACCTCTGAAGAAAAAGCATGTCTGGCTCTGTTGCCATGTACACTGCTTTAGATAAGCGTGTCCGTTAGTTGAGTAAAATGTAAATATAATTAGAGTAACAGGTCTATTATGGCAAATTTGTGTAGCTGGACTTGGGATGCAGGCTTTTAGGCCGTCCCTATGTGACTAGTTCGACATGCCCAGAGAGCAGACAGTCTCTGCAGAACACAGTGGCCCTGCAGCAGCTGTCAGCAGAGAGCCCCTCTGTCCTGTTTCAGCCACAGCTTCCTAGATGATGAAGTCCTGATGGTGGATCAGTCATCACCTTAATGGGCACATCTGGTTCCTTTCAGTGAACTTAAACCCAAGGAACACCCTATTCTCCACCCACACAGGCAAGCTCACCAGGACAGAAGATTCTACTTTCTAAAACATGGCTGTCCATTATGAGTCAACCTTAAAGGCCGCTGGCCTATCCGTCCCTGTCGTCCTGGCTGAGCACCCCAATGCCACGGGCCGCGACAATCCTGTTATGTCTCGTTTTCCGGATGTATGGAAGCTCAGAGGCGACCGCGTGTCTCACCTGCTGAAGCAGGATGGTGGGGGAAGGCTGGCAGGGGACAGGGAGATGACGCTGGAGCAGGATTATCCAACTAAACCAGTCTGACCCATCAGTTTAATAGCCCCACAGCCACAGGCTGTGTGAGTCCAGCTGGGAGCTGAATAAGGTATAATCTCACCACCCTGATGTGAGGCTATTCTGGCACAGAGAAGGCAGGCAGTTTTTCTAAAGTTCCTATGGGGGGAGAGAGGTGTCCTAGTTAAAAATAAAACCCAAACGCTAATCTCCTTCTGTGCTTTGTGGGTGGAAGCCATGCTTAATTGTGGGTTTGGAGTACAGGGGTGGTTCTGGGTAAACATGCCCATGTTCGGGAAGGAGCGCTGCCTCTAAACACGGCCACCTTCAGGAGGCAGCGCCGCCTCTAAACCCCCCCATGTCCTGGAGGCAACCCCACCTCTAAACACGCCCATGTTCTGGAGGCAGCGCCACTTCTAAATACTGCCATGTTCTGGAGGCAGCGCCGCCTCTGACCACGCCCATGTTCTGGAGGCAGTGCCACCTCTAAACACGCCCATATTCTGGAGGCAGTGCCACCTCTAAACACGCCCATGTTCGGGAGCCAGTGCCGCCTCTAAACACGCCCATTTTTGGGAGCCAGTGCTGCCTCTAAACACGCCCATGTTCGGGAGCCAGTGCTGCCTCTAAACACGCCCATGTTCGGGAGCCAGTGCTGCCTCTAAACACGCCCTGCTGGAAATGCAGGGAGAATATTGCTGAATAAATTGGGAATGGCCACTCAAAAAAAGGTCACATCGGTACTTTCTCACTACCTTACGATTTCTGACTTTTGATTGAAAAGGGCTCTGTCTGCTAGATAATTAAGCTGGAGGGCTGGACACTGTGGTGCATGCAGGCGTTTCATTATGCCAGGCAGGCAGGTAAACCCACATGAGCGAGAGGGACGTGGCCTTGGAGCGCGCCGGCACTGTGGCCATACCTGCTAGTGTGCTAAATGCAGCCAGGCGGCTCGGGGCTCAGTGCTGACCCCCCTCCCATGGAGAGGGACATGCAGACGCCTGAGAGAGAGTGACCATCCACCAATGAAGGCGACTCTATTAAAGGCGCCATCTGAGTCCCTGTGAAGCAGAGACCTGGCAGGCAGCAGGAAATCGCCACACAATCACAGTGCGTGTGTGCCACCTCCAAAGCAAGGCTCTGGCTGGATCTGGCTGTGTGATGCAGATTTAACCTTACACACATACACACACTCACACACACACACATGCACAGACACACACATACTCACAGACATACACACACACATGCACACGTGCACACTCAGACACACACACGCACTCTGACACACACACACTCACAGACACACTCCCACATTTACAGACACACAAACTCACAGACACACAAACTCACAGACACACAAACTCACAGACACACTCACAGACACACACACAGACACATACATATTCACACGTATACTCGCACACGCATTACATTCCGTCAATATGCCTCCATTGTAGTGCAGTATTGCTGCATCCCACCCCCCCAGTGACACCTTCCTGTGTGCTGAGGAGGAGCAGCTGCAGGTCGTGCTGACGTCCAGGAGCCATCCGCCGTGGTTAATGAGCGGCAGCAGATCAATGGATGATCCTGCCACATAGTCATTTCCCAGTGCCAAGCTGATGGGATGGCTAGGTGCTGCCAGGGGCCGCTGGTGGCATGCGAAGTGTTCCAGGTGGGCTGTGTACCTGGTGAGCTTTCTGCTTGCTAGCCTGCCAACATTATGTCATATAGGCAATGTCTGTCTTTCTGTCGACTGCATGTATCTGCCTGTCTAGTTCTTTATGGATGTCAGAGCATCATTTCCGGAGTCTGCCACAGTGGAATGTGCTGAATGTCGCACCAGCGCAGTGCTTTGTGCTGATTGGTGGAACGATGTGGCAGAGTGTGTTGATTGGTGCAGGTCAGTTGACTGCGGCGATTGGAACAGCAGCTGTGTCATTGTATCATTGGGTGTTACAGTTATCCCACACCAGTTAACAAAATCTGGCTTTCATGCTGCCTGAAGGGCTGAGCATCAGCTGAATGTTCTGGAAAGCCAAACATGCCTCCCTGTCACATGATGTGTCTGACTCAGGCGCTTATCGTTCATAAACGGATCATTTCACACAGAAGTATGTTGCTCAGAAATTAACATGAGCTGCTGAAATACTGATGAGAAAACAGATCAATAGTTTAAAATGGAACCCTCAGATCGCGCTCTCTGCTGATGTTCTCTGTCAGCTTGTGTGTAATTGGAGCTCTTGGGGCCCCTCTTTGGATGTAGCAAACCCTCCCCCACAGGACACACGGCCTCGGCCCTGATGGCCTGTGCAAGCCCACCTCACGTGCCGCTGATTTCTCACAGAAAAGACCTCGTGTGGCTGCCTGGCCGCCATCTGGCTCACACGCAAAGCACCAAGCACACTCTTCACTAAATTATTCCCAAGAAAACCCCCACAGTAAACTCCTCTCTCTTTTAGCACTGAGGGCACATAAATACTGCATGCACATCACCTCCGCTTGAAACAAATTGCGTATGAGATGTGCTTAATCTGTGTTTTAATAACGTGCGTACGATAAGAGCGGACATCCTCCACCCTGGGACACTCGAGTGGTAATGAGGAGTGTTTCAGTCCGAATCACTGCTTCTCTAATAGCAGACCCTCTGCCCCTGCTGCTGGACTCCAACGCTCCTTAGAAAAGCCTTTCTGTATCAGACCCAGTGTCGACTTTTGATGACATCACAACATTTGCATATTTCCAAAGTCACACACATTCTCCACCAATCCAGGCAAATTCTCAGCTGAGCACAACACCCCCTCAACCCCACCTCCACATGCCCCACCCCTTTCTCAGGCACTTTGTTGGTATCATGTCAATCACATGACTGGATCCAGCGGGATCCCACAAGACCTGCTGAAAGCAACAGATTCAAGAAGAGTGTGTGCATCCCGTCCAGCACGTGAGCTGTTTGCTGACGTATCCTCATGACTGCATGCTAGCAGGTGTTTCGGTTAAATCTGAGAGAAATAAAAAGCTACGCTTTTCCCATATTCCTCATCTTTATTTTTTAACAATTAAAAACACCATGGAGATGACAGACTATTTGGTTTTCTTTCTAAGTAGAAGCTCCTTGTTTAAATAAATACATATAAATTATTCATATTTTTAATTTGTTTTTTTCCACCCTAAACCATCCTTTGTTTTGTTAATATTTCCACTCTTTTTTTATTCACATTTTTTCAGTGTTTCGTAATGTTGTTCGTGTTTCTTATCTTGTCTCTTTCCTGCATGAGGTTTGCAGATTTTTAAATCCAACACACTGTTTGTGATTGGTCCAAAGAGAGAAGACGGCCACGCCCTTAAGCTGCTTCACTGGTTGACCCAGACAGAGTCTGTAATTGGTTCTCTCGGATGCACTAATGTAGGTCCATTCTGGGCCAGTGCGCTAGTCTCAGTTCCAGTGGCTGATGGGAAATGGTCCATCTTCTTGGCACCACAATCGTCCACCTTCCTGTAGCTATGTGGTAGGGCCCTGAGGCGCTGTCTATCTTCCAGTGCAAAGGGCGACCCCTGCTGTCCTCCACTCGTCACTGCAGGATGGGCGGTGCTCAGACGACGGGGGCGACCCCCCACCTGGCCTTGTGGCAACGAACAACGGCTGCCAGCATCCAGGTTAGCCATTGGCTCACAGGAAACCCCGCAATGTCCCTGGACAGAGGGGATTATGGGAATGGAGCAAGTGCGGAATGACGGCGAGGGGGCGGGGCCCTCTGTGTGCCCACCCACAGCAGAGGCAGGGGCTTGCATATTTAATGAGGTGTCCTGTGCGCCACCTCCATCCGCCTTGAGGATGGGACACCTGGAAGCAGAGTGGGGGGGGGGGGGGGGGCCATAAAAAAGGTCTGCTGTGTTTACATCATTCCTCAAACACAAAGTATGCATTCTTATTCATTTAGCAGGTGCTTTTACCCAAAGAGACGTACATTTTGTGAAAGCAGGGTCAGCCAGGCCCTGGAGCTCTTGGGAGTTAATGCTGACGTTACTCTGCTGAGTCTGAGATCTGAACCAGGGTCAGCCAGGCCCTGGAGCTCTTGGGAGCTAATGCTGACGTTACTCTCCTGAGCCTGAGATCTGAATCAGGGTCAGCCAGGCCCTGGAGCTCTTGGGAGTTAATGCTGACGTTACTCTGCTGAGCCTGAGATCTGAACCAGGGTCAGCCAGGCCCTGGAGCTCTTGGGAGTTAATGCTGACGTTACTCTGCAGAGCCTGGGATCTGAACCAGGGTCAGCCAGGCCCTGGAGCTATTGGGAGTTAATGCTGACGTTACTCTGCTGAGCATGGGATCTGAACCAATAACCTTCTGATCACAGACACAGAGCTCTATCCCACTGAGCTACACGCTGCCACCCAGCACGGTAAGGGGGGGGGAGGTCCCCGGTAAAAGCCAAATACAGATTCCTAAGATAACGACTCGCCTGGCTGTTTGCAGCTGCAGGCTCTCTGGTTTCCTATCATGCACGACGCACAGACGAGCTGCACTAATCACCGCGTCCCTCCAGCTCAGACCACAGCGCCTACCTGGCTCCGGCTGTTTCATTTCACACCTGGCTCACACTCCTTCAGGCTTCCTGCTGTGCTCTAACCCCCCCCCCCCCACCCATCCCGTGGAGCTCGCCGTCTTTGGATAATTATTCATAATTCTTGATGCAGGGCGACCTCCCCGCATGGCAGATATTGTTTAACCCACGGGTGTGTCTCTCACGCCGCCTTATCAGGTCGTCCTGCCTTCGCCGAGGGCCGGTCAGGGTGCCATGCCTCTTATCGCCACGGCCTTCCGTGCAGATGCTACTGACTTAACGCTTTGGTGATGCCTTAGGGAGAATCAGGCTGAGCAGCCTCACCCCCATGTGGGACTTGAAGGGGGAGGCGCTCATTCCCACAAAGCAGCAGAGAGAGCCCACTTTGTTAGGTATGAAGACCTCACTGTACAGCCACAAAGTGGGGTCAGAAGTCAGCACCCAGGTGAATGAAATCGGGGTTCGCTCGCCAGGCCTGGCCATGGTTGGTGCTAGTGACAGCATAAACATGAAAAGTGGTACTACTGGATCTTTTAGGGGTTAGCAGTACTGGGGACAGTGTCTTCCTGGCCAATTTTACCCCCTTATGCATAGCATTACCACCAGTAGAGTATATGAATGCTCAGGGGCGCTGTAAAGGGGGGGTAAACGATGACGATTCTCGGGGCCCATGACTGAGGGGGGGCCCAGAGAAGCCCCCAATAAAATTGTGTTGGGGGCCCTGTCAAGATTCTTTTCATGGGGCCCAAAATCCTTA
>JAODLC010000045.1:1271967-1282969 GCA_026781145.1 Hippopotamyrus pictus | reverse complement strand
AACATGGGGAATGTTTCACTTTCAGATTTTTTAAGTATTTAGGTCGTGCAGAACATACTGCTTTGGCAGTGGTGGTGGGGGGGTTATGCAGTCAGACTATGGGCTAGTTAAGGAACTGTTAGACTACGAAGAGGAATTACTCGAGTACAGGAAAATAGCAGAGCGAGACTGTAAAAAGATCAGGGTAAAAAAGTTTCCCGACAGCTGATTTTGGGGTGTGTATGGGAGAAAGCCAGGCAGGAATGATAAAGTATGAAAATCATTTTAAGGGAAAAATGCAGCAACGCAAGGACTGTGAAATGTAGCTAGGGAGGCGTGGAGCCCTAAGCTGAGGTCACGTAGAGACAGCTCTGTGCACCGGCCACTGCCACTTACACAGCGCCAGTGGAATGTTCCAGAACCCGTATGGGGCGTTCCCCAGGCCGGCAGCATGAGAGCGCTGAATGGTGTTCCCTCCCAATACCACAGCACTGGTGGAACGTTCTGAAATCTGCATGGGACATGACCCGAACCGGCAGGCATGACAGCTCTGAGCAGTGCTCCCTGCCCACACCACAACACTGGTAGAACATTCCAGAATCCGCACGGGATGTGCCCTAAGCTGGCGGCCTAAGAACTCAGAGTGGTGCTCTTTCCTCACACCACAGCACCAGTGGAACATTCCGGAATCCACAGGGGAGGTGCCCCGAGCTGGCAGCATGAGACCGCTGAACGGTGCTCCCAACCCACTCCACAGTACTGGGGGAACGTTCCGGAATCCGCACAGGACATGCCCTGAGCCGGCGGCATGAGAGCGCTGAACGGTGCTCCCTCCCCACACTACAGTACCAGGGGAACGTTCCGGAATCCACACAGGACGTGCCCTGAGCCGGCGGTGCGATAGCGCTGACCAGGGCTGCCTCCCCACACCATAGTACCAGGGGAACGTTCCGGAATCCGCACGGGACGTGTCCTGACCCGGCGGCATGAGAGCGCTGAGCGGTGCTCCCTCCCCACACCACAGCACCACAGCATGGGATCCATCTGCTTTATTTCCCTCAGGAAAGGCCCTCAGTGTCTCAGAGGAAACCAACACAGGGAACAACAAGAGCCAGACCGAGCCACGCCACGGCCTTCACACTACCTTGCTGCGGGCTGTCAGGAGGATGGGGCCATGCTGAGGACACAATACACAGGGACAAGGGGACAGGGGCAGCAGGTACAGTGAGGAGAACCATCATGTGATGTGTATTTATGTAACCCAACAAACTGAGCTGTCCTAATGAGAAAGAATCAGAAGAATGTTATAAATCGGAGCTTCTCAACCCAGTCCTCGGGGGCCACCAGACGGTCCACATTTTTGCTCTCTCCCAATTGCCAGGGTGGTCCCTGAGGACTGGGTTGAGAAACCCTGTTATAACTGACTGGGGCACCCAAACATACCTCTGCTGGTGACCCCAAGGTCCTGACAGGCTTTCCCCAATCCCAGTCACTCCAGTAAAAAATGACGACACCTGGGGCTGGAGGAATGGGGGCAAAACCCTGGGATGATGCACCCCACCAGTAAAACGACGTGTTTCTGTGGCCCGCGAGGTCTACACCAAGTATTAAATAAAGGCGTTCCTTATTTAGGAGGTGCTGAAGCAGCATGTTCTGCTATGCAGCCAGCCAGCTACACTCTTCAGGAACCACTCACTAGCTATTTATTTTGTTTTTGAAACATCGGACGGGGGGGGGGTCGGGGGGGCCGCAGAGTGACTTGGGGGACCTGGAAATAAACCCTTGCTAGGTGCCCCATCTTTTCTCTTCTTCTCCAGCATTGTTCATGTGCAGAAAACATTAAAATGCTTACATACCAACACGCAGAGGTACACATACATGTACAGACACGGGGCTACACGCACACACGCGCGGAGCTTGGGGCTATCATGCTGGGGTGACCTCGCTCGGCCAGGAAGGAGGGCATCTGCTGCTTACTGATCTCCGGCAGAACTCCTGCTGCTCCGCTCTCTGTTGCCATAGCAACAAGCGAGGAGCTATGTTCCGCCACATAGAGTGAGCTCACAACTCACTCCTTATCATTAACTTTAATCATTTATTTATTTGTTTTGTAATAAAACAGGCGTTACGTATCTCGTGTGGAATGTGTGCCTCGCTTCAAGTGCTTTGGCAACGCAAATTACTTCTTGTGCTCAAAAAGTCTGTTTAATTTGAGTTTAATTTTTGATATACTCATTAAAGTCACTTCACATTTAAGAGATAGGGATGCGATGGAAAGACTCAGAGGGAGTCATATTAAATTAATCACGCTGTCTTCCCTGGGAAGTGTTCTGTCTCTGTGGATCCTTCCATGTGTGGCATGCTGACCTTAACATGCACCAACACCATATCATACACTTTATAGTGCTTTTCAATCATCATATATTCCTGTCTCGCAAATAATATTCAAATAAATAAGTAATAATACCCATGATGCATGAGTTCTGACTAGCACCGCAGCTCATTGGGTTTGAATCCATCCTCCGCTGTGTATGTAAGGAGTTTGCAAGCTCTCTTTGTGTGGTGTGGGTTTGAATCCCGCTTCTGCTGTGTGTATAGAGTTTTCATGCTCTGCCTGTGTGGTGTGGGTTTGAATCCCACCTCTGCTGTGTGAATGGAGTTTTCATGCTCTGCCTGTGTTGTGTGGGTTTGAATCCCACTTCTGCTGTGTGCCCATGGAGTTTTCATGCTCTCCCCGTGTTGTGTGGGATTGAATCTCACTTCTGCTGTGTGCCCATGGAGTTTTCATGCTCTACCCATGTTGTGTGGGTTTGAAGCCCACCTCTGCTGTGTGCCCGTGGAGTTTGCATGCTCTCCTCATGCTTTGTGGGTTCGAAGCCTGCCTCTCCTGTGTGTCCGTGGAGTTTTCATGCTCTCCCCATGTTGTGTGGGTTCGAAGCCTGTGTGTGTGTGTGTGTGTGTGTGTGTCTTGCGTTGGACTGGCATCCTGCTTGGCATACACTCCAGGCAGGGAAACAGCTGGAAGATATATGGGCTCCAAACATCACATATGGACACACAAGGAGAGACCCATGTGTATGCAGATATACATACAGATGGGATCATTTTTTACATGATTGGTGACTTACCCATAAACTCAATGCCAAGGTTGTCTGCTGTACCAGTTGGAAGCGATGAGAAAGAGATCGATGGGGAGAGAGAGAGAGAGAGAGAGAGAAAGTTAGGGTCAGATGTAGTTTGATCAGACTGGAGCCTCACCACAGGCAATGAACAATCCTGAGCCCTGAGCAATCTGATTTGTTCTTACTGTACATGTCCTGAGCCCTGAAAAATCTGATTTGTTGTCAGGGTCAGCGCCCGTCCATCCCTGCCCTTCATGTCTGTTCCCCGCTTAGCCAGCAGGTGTTGCTGGCCATCCTGTTCCCTCCTCTGTCTTTGTGATATTCCCTAATGTATTTTTTATGTTTCCCAGCCCACTGCATAGCGCAGTTGGTTGAGCATGTGGTGCAGTCTGTTAACCCAATGGTAAGGGCTCCAAAGCTGGCTAGCTGCCAACCTTATCTGTTATTTTATAGTTATTGTTTTTTTCTGTTTCCCCAGTGTTTATTACTTTCTATTTGTTTCTCTGTCATCGGTTTGCCCTTCTTGTGTTCTGTTCTGGTTTTTGTTTTGTACCTTTTTGTTCTGCGTTGATTTGTTTTGCATTGTAATACTAGTGTCTAGTTTGTCTCCTAGTTTTGATGTCTGATAAACTCCCTAGTTTTGTTGATTAGCCCCACCTGCTGCTCATCGTCCTGTGCTTTCATTGATTGGTTGTTTGGGTATTGTTCTCATCTGTCCTGCATCGTGTCTTGTTAGCCTTGTGTTTATTTAACTACAGGCTCCTGCTCTGTCCTCCAGTCAGTCATTGCGACGTCATTCATCTGTGAATGTTATGTTGCGTTTCTTCTTCTGTTCTCTTGACTCGTTCTATTCCCTGTTTTGCTTAGTTTCTTAGTAGTGCTTTATTTCATGGTTTTAGTTAATTCCATATTTTTTCCCTGTTTGTTCCCTGACCCCCATGGTCCTTCTGTTTTGTCGTTTTACCCTGTGTGCAGTTTCTTTAATAAACCCCTGTTTGTTTCTGAACTGAAGAGAAGGGTCTGACAGTGGCCGATCAGAACGTGCACGCTCAGCTATTTGCGCGCTCAGCCACTGATGTCAGGTGCACGCTCAGCCACAACAGGAAGTGCAACCAGGGTTTCGTTTCCTATTTACTAAGTTAGTGCTAATAAAGTGTAAAAATGGTACGTTTTCGAGTTACTGTCGTGCATATTTATGTTGTTTGGTTGGCCGTTGTTGGTTTATTTAAAATGTTAGATTTTAAATACCAGATCAAGTTAATCAAACTAAATGATCGCATGTTATTCCTGAAAATTATTAGCATCGTGACCGTGGTAGCGTAGCGAGAGCACTGATGTTCAGATCCTACCACTTTATTTTTTACGCTGTTATTCCAAAGAAAAATTAATTGTGCAACCATCATAACTCGCTAACACGCGCACGGATGTGTCCCCTTATTCTATATAAACCACTGTTACATACATACATATATGTGACATATAAAATAATATTAATAAAAGATGGATGGAAAAAAAACAAAGAACACTGGACATGACATCTGGAATCAAATGTTTATTTTTTTCAGATAAGAGATAAAAAAAAAAAAACTAAACAAAACAAACCAATAAGAACATCTAATTTAAATAACCCCTGTGTATGATAAACTTGTCTTGCTTTGCCATAAGGAGACAGAGAAACGTTCTCCTCAAGACTACACGAGCAACTAAAAACTTTATGCTGGAAACTAAGACACTCACAAGATGAAGAACTCCATGAAAAGCTCTGTAAAAGTAGAAATGTGTCTATTCTGCCACAACATAACGTGAGTTAACTGGCTAGTAGTTGCCTTAACTGAAAAAATTCACTCCAGTGAATTTACTAACCCACTACATCAACACACTACGTTGCAATAATGTTTGGTATGAAATAAATAAACTTGTAACTATATAATTCAGTAATACAAATAATAAACCTTAACATACCGTTCACATTGGCCTCAAGAACTAAGTTAGTGCTTGATTCCCCTGCACTTCCTGTTGTGGCTGAGTGTGCACATGACGTCAGTGGCTGAGCGTGCAGTGGCTGAGCGTGCAGTGGCTGAGAGTGCACGTTCTGAGCGGCTGCAGCCAGACCCTTTTGGAACTGAAAGCGGATCGTCACCTTCCTTTCCCCACCTGCCCCATGTCTGTAACATTTGTTCTTACATGTCATGAGCCCTGAACAATCTGATTTGTTCATACATGTCCTGATTCATGGTAGCCCAACCTTTGCATCACAGATGACATAACAGGTATGTCCTTCTGGACCGCAGGGACGACCATGACAACCCTGCCTTACATCTCGTGACACATCCTCCACCTGCACTATGGATTCCCCTCCTGCTCTGCCAGCTTGCTGACCTTACAGTACTGGGAACAGGGGGGCTAAACAGGGCTGATCAAAGCAGCTTGCCCTCCTGAGTAGCTGCTGTAATCCTTTGGGGGGGGCGGGGATCGGCTTGACTCCTCAGGCCTTGGCCTGAGATGCCTCTTATTACTGGGGAGTGTGAATAAAGCATTGCAGCTTCACATGTATTTGGTTTAGGGTCTTTGTCCGCCCTCATTCCTTGTCCCCTCGACACCTCAGATATGCCCCCTGCATCCCCCCCCTCCCCCTACTTCGGCCCCCTAGGTGTTACCTGCCGTCTTCCACCAACTACTTTGTTGTGAGAAGTGATGGAAGACATCAAAGGATGTGAACTTCAAAGGTCACTTTCTAAAATCTCGTTTAGGGGCTACGCCGAATGAATTTGAATTTAACTACTTGAAATTTTCTCTTTAATATATTCGGGGAGGACCAGCCGGGGATTGTAGTCTGTAAAGTCTGATTGCTCTCTTTTCCCTTAAAAAAACGAGCACCACTATCTACTGACACACCTCCAATCAGAGACACGTGACCCAGAGTGATGGGGATAACCAGGCCACCATACACCTGCGGGCTTCCCATAGGATCAGCCATTTCGAGAAGCTGGCCCTTATTTCCCTGGCCTATGCAACCTTCCCAGCTACAGGAAGGTGGTCCTGTAACCTGCCAATGACCTGAAATGCTGCCAGAACCCGATGCTGGTCCTGTGACCTGTCAATGACCCGAAATGCTGCTAGAACCCGATGTTGGTCCTGTGACCTGCCAATGACCCAAAATGCTGCTAGAACCCGGTGTTGCTCCTGTGACCTGTCAGTGACCCAAAATGCTGCCGGAACCCAAAGCTGGTCCTGTGACCTGTCAATGACCCGAAATGCTGCTAGAACCCGATGTTGGTCCTGTGATCTGCTAATGACCCGAAATGCTTCTGGAACCCAATGCTGGTCCTGTGACCTGTCAATGACCCAAAATGCTTCTGGAACCCGATGCTGGTTCTGTGGTCTTCCAATGACTCGAAATGCTTCCAGAACCCGATGCTGGTTCTGTGGCCTGCCAATGACCTGAAATGCTTCCGGAACCTGATTCTGGTTCTGTGAACCATCACTGATTTGAAATTCTACTGGAATCTGATTGTTTTCCTGTCAACACATGAATTAATCAGCACACCAATGGCCTCCAGAGAAGTTTCTTCCAGGGGTTCATGAGCCCATGACTTTTCAAACATTCAAGGCCATCTTGGACCTACAGTAACCCACACTTAACCACATTTCTGAGTCTAACATCATCTGCAAGACTAACTTCACTGGTCGCTGTGTCTCTGCTGCTCTGTCAGACACTGTCTGCCACTGACTCAGATTGATGCCTCTGGCTTTGGGTCCCTGCTGTGTAATGAGTACCCAGGTTCTCCTGGAGGTTAGTCTGTACCTGGGAGTGATGGACAGCTGTTTAAATGAAGACTGAAGTATGTGTGGGTCCCAGGTCTATCCTTCCTTTTGGCACCATGCTAAATACACAATCCCAGAACAAACAGACATCAACAGCAGGAACGGCCAGCCTTGAATTATCATGTTAGCCTAGACCTTCGGAGCTCTGACTTAAATTAATTAGCTACGAGATGCTAGCTGTTATTCTGGTGTTGTGCTGTGCTTCGGCATGGTGCGGTGCTCAGTTATGCTCTGGTATACCACGTTGTGCTATGGCAGTGTGTCCTATCCTAAGTTATGGCATGGATTACCATACTAAAGGTGCTGTGCTAATCTATAGATTATGCTAAGGTATGGGTATGGTGTACTATGCAACGCTATGCTGAATTATGGTGTGCTGTGTTAAGGTGTGTTCTGCCAAAGGTTATGGTGCTCTGTGTTAAGGTGGGCTCTGCCAAAGGTTACGATGTGCTGCATTTAGGTGTGCTCTCCCAAAGGTTATGGTTCTTTGCGTTAAGATTTGCTCTACCAAAGATTATGGTTTTTTTACGTTAAGGTGTGCTCTGTCAAAGGTTACGGTGTGTTGCATTAAGTGTGTTCAGCCAAATTGAATGCAACACAAGAGCATTCAAAGGAAAATCAGGTTAGTAGAGAAATTCTTGGAACAGATGGGTCTTATGCTAAAGTAAGGTTAGCTATTCTGAGTATAGCTGGGCATATGACAATGATGTGCTATGCTAATGCAAGGGCACGGTTAAGGTGTGACTTGAGCCCGCTTTCCTGTGATGTTGTCATGGATACCAGGGCAGCCCCCCAGTGTTCAGCACTCCCTAGACAGTCACCACCAGTTCCCCATTTATGGACATGTTGGTCATCACACATACAGATACACTCTCACACACATGGACACACACACACACACATACAGATACACTCTCACACACATGGACACATACACACACATACAGATACACACGGACACACACACACATACAGATACACTCTCACACACATGGACACACACACACATACAGATACACTCTCACACACGGACACACACACACACACACATACAGATACACTCTCACACACGGACACATACACACACATACAGATACACTCTCACACACACGGACAAACATCGACATACACACACACATGCATACACATACAGATACACTCTCACACACATGGATACACACAGACACCCACACACACACGCACACACACATACAGACACACTCTCACACACATGGACACACACAGACACACGCACACACAGACACACACACACACACACACAAGTTTGTAAGTATATCTTTGTGGGGACCATCCATTCATTTCTAAGGGCATAACCCTAAACCCAGCTATGATAACCTGGTCATATATATCCAGCCCTAACCTTAATCATAAGTAACCAAATAAAATACAAGATTTTTGGTAGTTTCAGCTATTTGATTGCAGTCACATATTTTTATTAAATTGAGTTTCCCCGTGTATGGACCAAAACAATAGTCCCCACAATGTCAAAATAACAGGTTTTTATTACATTGTGGGGATCATAACATAATATATATACATGACCACTCTCTCTCTCTCACCCACACACACACAGATTCACACACATGCTCACTCATCCCCAGAGGCTGTTCTGGTCGAGGCACATGAATGAGCCAGGGCGTATTCAGTGAGCGTGTTCAGTGAGCGTGTTCAGTGAGCATGTTCAGTGAGCGCGCCGGAGCGAATGCAGCTTTGGGGCCGGACGCGCCTCGAGTGCCAGCAGTGGCAGAGATGTGTAATCTTCCCATTAGCGCACAGCGGGTGGCGCCCCCATTATAGCATGCGCAGCCGCACTCCAATCAGCGGCTCCGTCTCCCCCCCGCTCCGTTCACTCCCTTGTTAGCATTAGCATTCCGCCGACATGGCCGTTTCCACGGATTCGGGACGGTGACAGTCGCATGTGGCACGCTCGCGCTGCGGGCTGTTCAGCCGCATCCCATCGACAGCCGTGTGTGGGCAGTGGAGGTGGAGACTGACCTGGCCTAGGAGCTTTGGGAAAGTTCCGGAAAGCAGCATCTCCCCACATGGTGCGTTAATGAACTGCGTGGGAGTGTCACTTACATCACATAACAGCATCACTACTAACAACCATACTCAATGTCCTCATATATTCTCTGCTATCTGCCTTTTTGTACATGTACATGTGCACACACACACACACACACACACACACACACACACACACACACACATGCACTGTATATAATTACACTGCACATACACTGAACACAAGCACTGTTTACAGACAGACAGACACACACACACATACTGTACACACACTGTGTACACTGAAAACTGACACACACACACACACATACTGTATATACACTGTATACACTGAAAACTGACACACAGACACACACACACTGAAAACATACTGTATGCACACAAACATGCACTGTAAAGACACACTGTACATATACTGTACACAATGTACACACACTGTATGCACACACATACACACACACTGTACACACATGCTATACATACACTGTAGACACACACACAGACACACACACACCTGCACATGCAATACCCCTGCTAAGGGAGAGGTGGCTGGAAACAGAGAGACACAGACACAGGCTTAAGCTGTGCTCTGCTGTTGTGAAGTCACCCCGCCACAGTGCACTGAGCGAACAGCAACGTGAATTCATAGGATTACTGGTAAAATTTGAGGCTTCCATAATAACAGAAGAGAAAACTCATCCTTATGCTTACGGCTGTCTATAATCATGTTCCCTGGTAAACAGTCTAAGCAGGCAAGCACTGCACTGCACACGGCTCAGAGGATAACCGCGTATGTGACAAGGCACCCTTTGATAGGGTGATTGATTGGCTGCTGGATTGATTAAGAAAGGCCCGATTAGACTTTCAAGCTGCTCTATGACCAGGATACTGACAGATGGTCTTTCAGTAAAACAGACACATTTCAGCATGTTCAGCAAAGATGCAGCTTCATTGCAGAAGGGGTCTACACCCTAGCTTAGCTCAGCTGGTTACAGTGCCCTGCTTCAGATGGGTATTACCACCATCCACTGGGTGGCGCTAGGGGGGGCAACCTTTTGATTCATCGGTATAACAGACCTGTCACTACATTTCAGAGATTCCTTTCCGCTTACTAATTTATGGTGACAAAGTGATGTGCAGAACAACTATGCTGTCACTTTGCAGAAGGTAGCCGGCGCTCCAGCGTGCTGAAAGGAAGCCCAACCTTCCCACACCTAATGCGGGGGTGCAATGTGAGCGGGGGGGCGGGGGCGTGCGTAAGCACGGCGAGCTGCCAGCGTGACGCTTCAGTCAACATGAGCAGAATGGCTTTATTGAATGATACCGGAGTGTGATGGAAAGCTGAGCTTCAGTGGCACAGTGCTGGGATGTACAACATAAAGTAATGGCGGTGTGCACATCTAAGGAGCATTCAGAGGTCAAGGAAGAGCACTCTGAGATACAGAAAGACAGGCAGGGCTGTCCACGGCAAGTCCTGATCCGGCATAGCTGCATGAACACCATCATGACCAGCATCAGTGTCACTCCACAAGAAGAGGCAATGTCACACTGCAGCATCATCCATGCCAAATCACAACCAGCTTCAAAACCTTCAGAGTAATGACCACCTTCAGCTCCTAAACCATAACCACCTTCTGAGTAACAACTAGCTTCAGCCCCTAGACCATAGTCACCTTCAGATTAACAACCAGCTTCAGTCCCTAGGCCATATCCACCTTCAGAGTAACAATCAGCTTCAGCCCCTAAGCCATAACCATCTTGAGAATAACAACCAGTTTCAGTCCCTAAGCCATAACCACCTTCAGAGTAACAACCACCATCAGCCCCCAAGCCATAACCATCTTCAGAGTAACAATCAGCTTCAGCCCTTAAGCCATAACCACCTTCAGAGTAACAACCACCTTCAGCCCCTAAGTCATAACCACTTTCAGAGTAACACCCAGCTACTGCCACTAAGCCATAACCATCTTCACAGTAACAACCACCTTCAGCCCCTAAGTCATAACCATCTTCAGAGTAACAACCAGCTT
>JAODLC010000045.1:1241762-1268876 GCA_026781145.1 Hippopotamyrus pictus | reverse complement strand
GCTCTCTCAACCTGTTTGCACACTTCTCTCTCTCTCTGCTGGCCTGCCTGTCTACATGCTGCTCTCTCTGTCTGCCTATCTCTGTGCTGCTCTCTCTGTCTATCTGTCTGCATGCTGCTCTCTCTGTCTACCTCTCTGTATGCTGCTCTCTCTGTCTCTCTGCCTGCCTGTCTGCTGCTCTCTCTCTACCTATCTGTTTTGCTCTCTCAACCTGTTTGCACACTTCTCTCTCTCTCTGCTGGCCTGCCTGTCTACATGCTGCTCTCTCTGTCTGCCTGTCTACATGCTGCTCTCTCTGTCTGCTCGTCTACATGCATGCTGTTGTCTCTATTTGCCTGCTGTTTATACTGCAAACCGCACAGACATGTTCAGTGTAAAATCAATGCATGCCCATAGCTCAGTCCAGCAGAAACTAGGCTTTGCACACTAGTTCTTTTTCCATAACCATTGCAGCTTTGTCCTATTTGCTACAGGGTGAGATCAGGAGGCGTGGCCATTTATCAACCTGTGAGGTCATACCTGCCCTGGTCTGCCATTGGCTAAAGGGTCAGGTCAGAACGCGTGACCAATGATCATCCTATGAGGTAACAACAGTCCCAGTTTCCCATTGGATGCAGAACTGGGGCAGAGGTGCAGTTACAGACTACTCCAGTCGTGCCTCAAACAGCACAGCAGACTGAAAGCTCATTAGAACTCGGTATTGGGCACATCCTTGTCACCGGACAGCAGATGTTATGTGTGACTGCGATGTCTTTGAAGAAATACTTTTTTAGCTCCTGTGAGGTGTGACTCACACGTAGGCGTTCTGCAAAATGCCCAAAGAAGGAATGAAGATGTACTCCGTGCCATGCCGGTGCCAGACCTGCCGTCGTCCGTAATCCGTGTACTGGCAGGCTGTTTGCCTACATGTCATGTGACAGGTGACATATGATTAGCCTCTAGCATCATGTGATGCTCCTGAGAGCCTCAGTGGACCTGGCTGTGAGTCACACGATCTGATGTGTGAGGCGCCGGAGCGCAGATGCTCGGGCGGCCGCGCGTGTCTGCGTCTGCGTCTGCGTCTGCGTCTGCGTCTGGCAACTCTCCTCCTCTTCGCCTTCAGCCATAAATGAAGCCCTTATCCTTTCTGCCCCTGACAGATGTGCTCAAGCCCACTTCCCTCTGCTTCCCTCTGTTTCCCTCCATCTCCACGTTTCCCCCAACGCTTCGTCATTCCTCATACGCACGATTAGCGCTGTCTCGACCCCTTCCGTTCCAATCCCCAATCCCCATTAATCCTAACGAGCAATCCGTCATTAACCCTGCCCCCAGCCCCCCCCCGCCATCACATGGTCCTGACCAGCATCGCCACCATTAACTAATTATCAGCCCGAGGTTCCTCCATGGCTACGAGGCATTAAACACCAGCAGCGTTCTTCTCTAACGCCGAGGTAATTGAATGGCAGCTTTGAATGGTTCAGCCCATCCCTGTGGTATTTAACATCTTATCCACTGAACTATCCTCTCCTTGTCTCTTTCAGGGCGTGTGTGATAAGAAATAATCCTGCTAAGCTGTCATATCATGTTAGGCATTATTTCCAAACCGTGCCTTTAATACAGCTCGGGGTTAATCTAATGGCGCGCGGTGGCACGGCGACTGGCATGGCTTTTAATGAAGCCCTCCTCTGCTGATTTCCCTGGTGATAAGATGTCGGCTGCCAGAGAAGCCGGTGCTCACTGAAGAAGGCCCCCCTTCACTTCTTGGTTCGCACAGTGGAAAAGGTCGCGGCAGCGGCGTAATGGTGAGAGGCGGCGGATTCGGAGCCATAGGCTGAGCTGCACTTTCACTGCTGACCCCGAACTCGTGGGCCGCTCCCGTTAAGAACGATCCAGACATGAGAAGTTGGCCAAAGCGGTCTGTTAAGAATAAACGGTTTCTAAAAGCAGAATTCGACGTGTTTTCTGGGGCATGAGAGGCCAGGTCGCCAAATGGATGCTGACCTTTAGAAGATTCCCCTGGGATACAGCACATTACATTGTTTAGGTCCCAGGTTTTGGGTGTGAGATAACATCTGGTTCAACTGTGATCTTTATCCTGTATCTCGCCCCTCATCCTCTGACCAGAGGCATCTTATCTTCCTAATGAATATTTCAGTCCTTTCTATCAAACGGGACATTTTCTGAGGTCATTACGGTCCCAGCCGATTGATTAAGCTCAAAGTCATCTTAAGGATTGTAGTTCAGTAAGCAGTCTTATGGGGGCGTCCCGATATCCCCTTTTTGAGTGTTTCTCTCATCCTGTTTGCTGGCTTTGCATTGGGTTCTCTCAGACCTAGTGCATCCAATCAGCCGTCCGTCTGTCAGTTAGCATGAGCCTGTTAGCGTTGATGTTAATGCGAGTCGGTCTTGTGACAGCAGTCACATGACATAGCAGCTCCTTCTCACGTGTTCCACTACTGCCACCCAGGGTAGAGTGAGGCTCTTTGCACTCCCTCATTACCTCTCGGTCCTGCTCCTTCCTCTCCTTCCGCAGTGTTATATTGGTGCTAAAACATGGAGACAGCCAGTGGAATGTTCTCTGCCTTTCCAGCATCACTCTATGGGTTTCTGGCTTTAATCTAAGGCACTGAGTTAAAAAAAAAAAAAAATTCTGGTGAGCAGCTTAAAAACTTGAACATGAACGCAAAAATACTACGTTATATAGTATGGTGTAAATACTGATACAAATACAAAGTTGGCACCCAGCTAGTACCAGCTAGGACCCCTTTTGTCCCCAGAACCGCTCAAGGACAGACGAGTGCTGTGTTCAGAGACGCCTTCCTGCACACCGCTGCTGTGCTGAGCAGTTATTTCTGCACTTCCTGTTGGCCTTAATGAGCCTGGCCATTCTCCGCTGACCTCTCTCAGTCACCAGGTGTTACCAAACGCAGAGCTGCAGCCAGCAGGACGTTTCTGTCCCTCATGCTCTTCTCTGTAAACCGCAGACACAATAGTGTGTGAGAATCCCAGGAGGGCGGCTGCTGCTGAAATTTTGGAAACACCGCGTACAGCACAGGACGTTTGAAATCATTTTGGTCACACATTTTAGACATTCTAATGCTCAGCCAAACAGTATGTGAACCGCCAGACCCTGCTGTGTATTCAGCGGCAGCCACATGATTGGCTGTTCGGAGGAGCCACATGATTGGCTGTTTGGAGGAGCCACATGATTGGCTGTTTGGAGGAGCTGGCTGCTTGCAGTAACAGGCATGTGTACATAATGAACCAGCCACTGAGTGTATATGATCTGACAGGTACTGAAGGTCTCCTACCTGAAACACAGGGCCTTAAGCACTATACCCCCTTCTGTTGCAGGTTCCAATGATACTGCAAAAACTGGCTGCTAACCATACACCACTGCCTACCACTGATCTGGGATCAGTGGTTTCGAGGCTAATATGCAGACTAAGTATAGAATGAATCCAAGGATTAGCGCTTGGATCAGCATGTGGATCAAACAGTGGATTGTGTTATACTGGCTAATAAAGCAGCTAGTGGATGCGATGGGGAGGGGCGGCAGCAGATCACACTCCCTCTGTGGGCTCTTTACGGGCTCTTTCTCATAATAGGTAATTATGATTATCAGCAGTGTAATTCAGCTGTACAGAATTATTACCTGGAATTGACAATCTGTATGTTTTATGATGAGGATGGGGCTGGGGGGTCTCACTTTTGCCATGATAGTTTATACTCTAATAATGTCACACATTTCGGTTCACATTTAAATTCACAGGCGACAGAGATGAAGTGGTGCGATTAATCATATCATTTTTCTTCTTTGAAAATTTGAAACCATCATCCTGCATCAGCCATTTGTATTCCTTAGAGAATGTTTCATTGAATTAATGAATCTGGAACCCGTGTTTTGTTCCAGCAAGAGTTGTAACACACATTGTAGCTCTGGGAAGGCACAGTGAAGCCTGTGTTCCGAAGTGAAGTGAAGCAGACATTCCAGGCGCAGTGGCGCCCAAGTTCTGAATGCAGTGGAGCAGGCAATCCAAATGTGGTGAAGCCCACGTTCCAAAATGCAGTGGAGCAGACATTCCAAACTCAGTTGAGACCAAGTTTCAAACACAGTGGAGTAAATATTCCAAATGCAGTGGAGGCCATATTTCAAAATAGTGGAGCCTTTTTACTAATTCCAGTTGATATTCCAAACAAAGTGACGCCCAGGCTCCAGACACAGAAGCCCACAGCTCCAGATGCAGTAGCGCCTGTGTTCCATAGACCTGTCTGCTGTATGTGAGAGCCTCCCACTTGGCCCGGGACAGCACAGGAATGCTCTCTGATGGCAGACAACGGTCCCAGGCTGCAGGTTTGCTATGCTGAGCTCTTTCCTGTTCTCCTCCTGCCCTCCTTTTTTTTGCGGAGATAATTCACAATTCTGTCCTCCTCTGGGAAAGCCCCTCCAAAGCATTTCCAAGAAACATGAGGTCTTCTGCAGTATGTTCAAAAGTTAGATCCAATTCGTGGGCGGAGCCAGCAGACTGGTCAGAAAATACAAAGTTATCACACTAATATAAAACACACACACACACACACATACATCTGCACTCTCACCTCGACACACCCTGCTTTCAAGGTCCAGATCCGCTGAAGTGCTGCCAATTAGCTGTAACACAGAGAGTGTGATGGAAAGAGCAGGAACAGAAGAAGATGAGAGGCCCAACTGGGCCACCAGTGGGAGGCGAACCGCAGAGCCTCAGAGACCTGCATGGGACTGACCTTTCCGGAAGGTCACCATGTCCTGTTACCAGCAGCTACAGTACAGAGCTTAAAGACTCCACGACAAACACGGGCAGCCTCTAGGGGCCATCAGTAAGGCCGGGGAGCCTGCTGACGTTAAACGGGACCTCTCCAACTTCATGAAGAGAGGGTGTGGGCGATCCATGAAGAGAGGGTGTGGGTGATTCATAAGTGAGGGTGTGGGCAATCCATGAAGAGCGGGGGCGTGGGCGATCCATGAAGAGAGGGTGTGGGTGATCCCTGAAGAGAGGGTGTGGGCGATCCCTGAAGAGAGGGTGTGGGTGATCCCTGAAGAGAGGGTGTGGGTGATCCCTGAAGAGAGGGTGTGGGTGATCCATGAAGAGCGGGCGTGGGCGATCTATGAAGAGAGGGTGTGGGCAATCCATGAAGAGAGGGTGTGGGTGATTCATAAGTGAGGGTGTGGGCGATCCATGAAGAGAGGGTGTGGAAGATCCATGAAGTGAGGGTGTGGGTGATCCAGGCCGCCACCCATTCCCGTAGTTTGTATGGCAGCACCTGGCTGAAGCTCAGCTGCAGTTTTACACAAATAAAACAGGATCAACAAAGTGCTGACGTGTATGTCAGAGCAGGCGGAATGTGCTTCCAGAAAAAGATACTGTGGCAGGGGGACACTCCTACATCTCTGAAAGACACTCATACACCCACCAGCCGACATCTACACCTTCTGCCTAATATCGCAGAGCTCAAGTAAACACCTTGAACTGTTTTGCATGATCCTCCAACCATTCCTGAATAATCTTTGCAGTGTTGCAGGGTGTATTATCCCGGTGAAAGAGACCACTGTGATCGGGGAATACCGTTGCCATGAAGGGGAGTACTTGGTCTGCAGAAATGTTTAGGTAGGTGGTTCGTGTCAACGTAACATCCACATGAATGCCGGGACACAAAGTTTCCCTTCAGAACATTCCCCAGAGCATCACGCTGCCTCTGCCGACTTGCCTTCTTCCCATAATGCATCCTGCTGCCATCTCTTCCCAAGTAAATGATGCACATGCGCTCAACTCATCAGACCAGGCCACCTTCTTCCATTGCTTCATAGTCCAGTTCTGATGCCCGCCTGCCCATTGTAGGTGCTTTCTGCGGTGGGCAGGGCTCAGCATGGGCTCTCTGACAGGTCTGTGGCTGTGCTGCGCTATTTGCAGCAGGCTGTGATGCACTGTGTGTTCTGACACCTTTCCATCATAGTTGGCATGAACTTTTAACTCAATCTATGCAGCAGTAGCTCTTCTGTAGGATCAGACCAGACTGGCTTGCATTCGCACATCAGTGAGCCTTGGGCACCCATGACCTTATTGCCGGCGCCCCAGTTGGCCTTTCTTGGACCACTTTTGGTAGAATCTGACCACTGCATTCCAGGAACACACCACAAGACCTGCTGTTTTTGGAGATGCTCTGACCGTCATCTTGCCACCACAATTTGGCTCGTGTAATAGTCACTCAGATCCTTATGCTTGCACATTTTCCTGATTCCAACACATCGACTTCAAGAACTGACTGTTCCCTGGCCTGGTATATAATGGCACCCCTTACAGATTCCATTGTAACAAGATAATCAGTGATTTTCCATTCATCTGTCAGTGGTTTTAATGTTATGGCTGATCGATGTATACCTGGAATCCTCAACCACTGCTTCTGAAACCAGTCGATACTGTTCTGAAAATTCCGGCCACATGTTTGCTAAGCTCAACAGCGTCCGGAAGCAGCCGTTCCAGCCCGGACTCCATCTCTAGCTGTCACATTAACACTCACATTTCACTTCCCAGCCTTATGTTTCACAGAAGCTATTTAAAGAGGTCGGCATGCATTACAAAATCCTGGATTCGGTTTCAGTTGGAATAAATTTGCCTGGAAGCCAGTGAAAAAGTCCCCATATGCACGCAAAGCTGCGAGGGCCTGAATACTTGATATTCCAGCTTTTTCTCCAGGTGCTATAAGGTTTGAAACAGCTGCAGGAGGGACAGGGATTCTAGATTTGGTGCTGGTGACAGCTGTCTGATGGTGAGGCTACGCATGGATGGTAATTAAACCCAGCTCACAACCCTAACCCACAAACTCCGCCTCCAAACCCAGCTCACAAAGATGATCCATGATCCAATTGTGTTTGTCAGTCTCCAGCCCAGGCTGGTCAGGGTGAGCCCTCAGTGGACCATAAAGGAGATTCAGACAGTGTGACGCCACTGAAATGTCTCCTGACTCGAAGACAACAAACTTTTTCATTGCCACTTAATAAAGTGTGAGATTGCTGCAACTTGAGCTCAGCCTCCAGAAATATCACAGTCCGAGGCACGACAGTCGTCTGCGTCGTGACTGGCGCACACTGGACGCCACGCTCCCAGATTCCTTGGCGAGATGCACTGATGGCGGGAGGGGAGTGGTCACTGGCCCCTTTCCCTGGAGGGGGTCACGGGAGGCCCGTGACGCCGCCGTGGAGACGCGCAGGCCGCCAAGCCCGTCGCTATCCATCACGGCGATGGGCCGTCAGCTGATGAGCTTGTTGCTACGCTTCATTAGGACCAGGCTATTCACACGTGCCATGGAAACGCCAGCTGGACATCAGTGGGGTGGCTCAGTGCCAGGTGGCGATGGAACGGCCAATGGCAAAGAGCCCTGTGCAGTGGAAAAAAGGCGTGGCCTGGGACACAACACCTCTGCTGTTTAACTAGATAAAAGTGCTGTAACATCACCAGGTGGGAATTAAGTAACACAGCAACGTTCCCATTGGCTCCCTGTCTAGCCTGGCACCTCCTACTGCCCAGAACTCCAGCTCCCAGCCTACTAGACCAGGATATGCTGTTAGAAGATGCATGGATAGATGGAACTATTTTCTAATTACGCGAGGTTACCCATTTGTTATTAAGTGAGGCGCTGATTTAACTGGTTTGTAATTAAGTGAGGTGCTGATTTAACCAGTTTGTAATTAACTGAAGCTGGAGTGCAGCGTGTTTGGAATTAATGGGGATTGTGACGTGAGGAATTTGTGAGTGGTCACCGTGGCGATATACAGACACCTCCTTCGTTAGGAAGCAGCTGTTTCAGTCTAAATCCTTCATGCATTTCCTGCTAATTATGATGATGGTGGCGTCCTGCACACTCGGCGTACATCTAATGCATCATGTGCTTATTGTGACGAATGACAAAACACGTTAATTACATCGCATAACAGACGTCACGCATAAACTGCTCATCCGCTGTCCCGTTTGTGTGAGCGTGTGCCAATAACGGGCAACCTCCTGACATCCAGCTCCTGCGCTCCTGTAAACCAGTGACAGTCAGATACATACTGGGAGCTCAGGGTGGCTCTGTGTCCCTCCCCCAGTGGGACAGCCCAGCTGACAGAGAGTTCTCCGGGTCTCTCCTGGGTGAGATGGGCAGCAGGTCTCCAGCGCTGTTGGTGCCTCTGCTTCTTGCCCCTGGGGTGTCCCACTGGGATTCAGTACGCCTTTTTCCACTGGGGTTCTGTCCCAGGTCCTGTAGCCATGGTGACAGTGTGCACCCCCCTCCCCCCCCACCTCATTTCCACAAGGCCGGATGACGCTTTCAGACGTCACATTCTGATGGCTTTACTGCAGGCATTACAGCCCCCCCACGGCCCACCCCCACACCGCTGCCCAGCTGTCTCTCTCCCTGCCATCCCTCTTTCTTCCTCTCCCTTCCTCCCTCATCCCTCTTTTTCTCACTCCCTGCTGTCTCCATCTCTCTCTCTCTCTCTCTCTCTCTCTCACTCTCCCTCCCTCCTCCGTCTCTCTCCCCCAAATTCGGATTCACGCTCCGGAAGGCGCTGTCAGAGTGCCAAAGTGCGACACAGATGTTTAAATAAATAAGTATGTACATAGATAAATCAACAAACTAGTCACAAAAATTCAGAATCAAACATTACCAACAAACAGACACAGACCCCCCCAGTCTGCCACCTGCCTGTCCGCCTCATCTGCTGCTTTTCCCCTTGAACACGTGACCTGCAGCCCCCCACCCCCCTCTGCAGAGACTCCACATGTCAGGGATCAGAGAGGATTGAGGTTTTCTGTCGGCGAGTCCCCGCAGTGCTGTCCAGAAGCTCGCTGGATCACCGATCCTGAAGATAACAGGACGTGCATAACCCTGCTGCTGTCTGCAACGTCACAGAAGGTCCTGCCCGGGGAGGTGTCCCTGCTCCCTGGGATACAGCCCCCGCGCCGCCTCACTGCCCGTCCTCTACCTCAGCTCCTCAGGAGGACGGTAACTAGGGAGGGGTAGCAGCACCAAATGGGCACCATGCTTATAACGGCGTCTCTTTCCAGGTGACGCTGGCAAAATGTACGTGTTCTCATTCTGGGAGTGCTGACTGGCCTCACACGCCCCCCTTTCCGCCCCCGTGGACCACCTCAGCCCTCTTCCTGACCCGCAGCTTCTCCTGGCCTGCGATTCACGCCCCGTAACACTAACCTCCGATTCCGCGTGACCGACGCTGTTGATGCTAATGCCCGCTCTCTGTGTTTGCTGAGCATTCTGGGACACACAAGGCAGGTGACAGGCAGGCAAAAGCACCGCGAGCGTGTTAGCATGTCACGCAGCTAAGGATGTGACGCATACACTACATGAGGAAATCGTGCCCCCCGTCTCCTGTCTCCACCTCTCTTGCCTGCCTTTCAAACCCACACAGGCTGTGGTTTCTCCCGCTGTTTCCCTCACTGAGAATCCCTGCGTCGCCGAGCTCGTTTGTAAACACCGTCACCATCTCCCAGCCCCACAGGATCCGCAGGGCGAGGTGGAGAGTGACCTAGATTTGGAAACGTGGAGGCTGCAGAAGGTAGTGTGCAGCCATATTAGACCCCACCACTCCGGGGGGGCTCCCCATGTGATCCACACCCACATGGGGGGCAGAGCAGCCAGCAGCCGGGAAACTGGGAATATGAGAGGTCAGGCAGCTGGCTGAGACAGGAGCCAAGGCTTCACCGTCCATGGGCATCGCGGAGGGTCACCATGACAACGGCAGTCTCGGTCAGGCATACCTTTGTACCTGTCAGTCTCAGTAAATCAGAGGTGTGCAGAGCTTCTCGCTTTTATTCTCAAGCAGCTTTTCCATCATGGGGTAACTGTAAGGCTGGGGTGTTAACCAGAGTGGGGTATTAGCTAGGCTGGGGTATTAACTGGGCAGAGGTATTAACTAGGCCGAGGTATTATAGATGGCTGGGGTGCTTTTATGATTGGGATATGAGCCAGGTGGTGTTATCTCTGAACACCTGGTGTCTCAGACAGCCTGGGGTATTTAGAAGTCTAAGTTTTTAGCCATGCTGGGGTATTAACTAGGCTGGGCTATTAACCAGGTGGGAGTATTAACTAGACTGAGTATTGACCAGACTGGGGTATTAACCAGACTGGGGAATTAGGCAGACTGGGGTATTTGCTAGACTGGGGTATTAGGCAGACTGTGGTATTAGTCAGACTGCGATAGTAGGCAGACTGGAGTATTTGTTACATTTGGGAATTAGTCAGACTAGGGTATTAACTAGATTGGGGTATTAGTCAGACTGGGGTATTAGCTATCCTGGGGTATTAGTCAGACTGGGGTATTAGGGAAACTAGGGTATTGACTAGACTGGGGTATTAGTCAGACTGGGGTATTAGGCAAACTGGGGTATTAACTAGACTGGGGAATTAGTCAGACTGGGGTATTAGGCAAACTGGGGTATTAACTAGACTGGGGTGTTATCTGTCACAAACAGCTGCAGCTGCAATCTGTGGGTAAACAAGCAGCTATTTCAAACGGTCAGGAGTCATTTCCTCCGGGAGACGGTCAGGTGGCTGCAGGCTAAAAACAAACAAACACACACTGAACCTCCTCTCCGGAACTTGCGGCGGGAGAGCAAAGCTGCCCTACATGTAGTGCCCACGCCCAGCCTCTGGGGGCAGCAGAGGCAGGATGCTCACACTGCAGCCACTGTGTTGGGACTCGGAAGACAAAACAAAGTCCGGAGCGCATAAAAGCCAATCCTTAAGGGCACTTTTGGTTTGGTGGAAAAGGTCGGAGGCTGCGAGCTGCAGGCGGGTATGCTGTCTGCTCCAGTGAGCAAAGAGGCAGCCGGAATGACTCAGAGAGATAGGGGGCTCATCAGACAGACACTGACACTGGTCTCCAGCCCCCCCCTCAGCCAGGGCGCTGACCTCTGCTAACAGCTCAAGGAGGACTCAGCACAGAGGCGCTGCTTTGCTCATTAAATGTCTCCATCTCTGGCTGGCAGTGCAGCAGATCGTCCAGTGGCCGCCTGGGATGTCACTCCAGAGTCTGCTGACCTCTTGGCTCAATTCCTGACCCTCGTACTCACGAGCGAAGCATAAATCGTAACAGTCTCAGCTATAGGGGGGACAGGGGAGGGCGGGGACTAGTTGGTGCAAGGAGGCGGGGTCTTGGCGAGCCGAGCCAATGAGGCGTGAGCCGCACCCTGGCGTGTCCCCCACCTAGTCGCCATGGCGATGGCAGTCAAGGACCGCCCGCTGCCTCCAGCCGGCTCATTGGCTCCATCACCGCAGGCGGCGGTCACGCCGGAGGCCCTACGCACCGCCGCGTCGCCAGGCTCTGCTGCAGCCCAAAGGTGTGTTGACACACCAGGGCTTGTTTTCACAGAAGACGTGTCGTGTCGGTGACCCCTCTCTGAAGAACAGCGTAATTACATGCTAGTGGCCGGCTCACATTACACATTTCCAGGTAATGGGGCAATTAATATTTTGACTGTAATGTGCCATCTCCCGACCACCCGGCGTAGAGAGAGAAGAATGATGCAGAGCAGCTGCCAGCAGGCTGGACTGCAAGAAGGTGCGATGTCATAAAGATCAGAGTATTACTCTAAGACATCTGCACACTCACCTAGTTTGAACCAGCCTCCACATTTTAAATGACATGGCACCCCTTGGTATTATGGGAGTGAGATACTGAAAAATAGATGTTTTTTTTTTTTTCTTTGAGTGCCTCAGTGATGCTAATCCAATGTCATGCCACTCAGTGCCAATGCCAGAACAAATCTGATAGACGGGTCCAAGATTTTTTTTATGTGTGTTAAATGTTTAACTTTAAGTCAAAGCCATGTGTCAGATGTCAGTGTGGTCAAAATGGAATGTAAATACAGGGTTTCATTCCCTGTTTACAAATATAACTATTCAGTTCAGACATTTTCATTATTGCAAACAGGAATCTCAAAATAAAGACAAAAATAAATGATTGCTACATGTGGCATGGGTCCAATAAAGCAGCCCCCACACCTACAACCATCGAAAGTGCTCTTAGTAACTGGAAAGCCCTCATTTAAAGTTATCACTCTTCAACAAAAACAAAACAACTATTGCAAATAATGATATTTTTAACCTGTGAGCCATTTGTCAAAGTTTTAAAATTAAGTAACAATGATTCCTCCCTTTTCCCCTCCATCAGCTTCTCTGCGAGACACCAACTGAATGGTCTGATTTTAGCTGAGGATTCTGGGAGTCTGTGTAACGTCACAACCAAAGCTGCCACGTTGTTTACAGCCAGGGAGGAATGCCATTGGTTTCTATTAAAAATCTTTAGTAGATCCCTAATTTTAATGCAGAATAAATGTGTATCAATATAAAGGCTATTCTATCGTCATATATCTTGAAAATATATCAGTATACTGTAAAAATTTGATATACTGCCCAGCCCAAGGCACTGGATAAGTAGATGATCCGTAGCTACGCTCCTATGATCTGTAACCACACCCATATGATCAGTAGCCATGCCCCTGTGATCCATAGCCACGCCCCATGATCTGTAGCCCCGCCCCCCATGATCTGTAGCCATGTACCCGTGATCCATAGCCACGCCCCGTGATCTGTAGCCATGCCCCTATGATCTGTAGCCATGTCCCCGTGATCCATAGCCACGCCCCCATGATCTGTAGCCATGTCCCCGTGATCCATAGCCATGCCCCGTGATCGGTAGCCACGCCCCCATGATCTGTAGCCATGTCCCCGTGATCCATAGTCACGCTCCCATGATCTGTAGCCATGTCCCCGTGATCCATAGCCACGCCCCGTGATCTGTAGCCATGTCCCCGTGATCCATAGCCACGCCCCCATGATCTGTAGCCATGTCCCCATGATCCATAGCCATGCCCCCATGATCTGTAGCCATGTCCCCGTGATCCATAGCCATGCCCCCATGATCTGTAGCCATGTCCCCGTGATCCATAGCCACACCCCCATGATCTGTAGCCATGTCCCTGGGAGGGATCGACTGGGGGTGATGATCACGCTATACGCATCACCAGCAATGCTAACAGTGATGCCATGCTAAGGTCAGCAGGGGTCTGTCCTCGTGTCAAGGTGTAACCACACCAGGCGGACACTGTCTCTCCATTCCCAGAATGCACAGCAGGGATTCAGTCAGGGGTCAGGGCAGAAACCATTGATCACAGCGATGGATGTCGATAACACCCTCTGTGCGGTGGCCCTGAGCTTTGGTCAAATAAGCCAAATAAGCAGCCGTATGTCACCGGAATCGCTAACGAGTGGATCGATGTAGACATCTGCAGGGATCCGTCCACAGTTGGTGTGATATCCAGGTTTAGTTGGATGAAAATGGATTGGCTTTGTTTAAGTAGCGAGGCCATAGCTAATCTGGTGATTTACTCTAATGCAATGCTGGCCATAAATGACCCAGCAGATGGGATGATATTTTGCAGGTTAACCAGGTAGTGGCTTACAAAGGTGCCTCAGAAGTTGGAGAAACTGCTCAAAGTGTTTGAGCTAAACCGCAGAGATATGCAAGTTGGGCTAGATAATGAGGCCCAAAAGCATCAAGGAAGATGGTAGCATAGTGTGATTTACGGTGAGGAGGGGTTTGTATTTAAAAAAAAGCTGAGGTTTCATCCCGTCTGCTCTCTTGGGGTGGGGAGGTGAGTTCAAAAAGTCTCTGTAAGGCCTTCTTTAAGGGAGAAGAGAACGAGCTCAAATGTAGCACTGAGGATACCTAGAAGGGTCCAGGATTGAGCATGACCCTCACAGGACCAACCCCACATGCTGGGAAATGGACCTTCTCCAAGAGGAAGCAAGCTGCCACCTCATCTAGCAAGAAATGGCCGCAGAGAAACAGAGACACTAAGAGAAGAGAGCAGTTTAGGAACCTGCCTCAGGGAGACAGAGGCTTAGCAGGTGGCGCTGTCGCCTCACACCTCCTCAGCTGTAGGTTTCACTTTGCATGTCCTCCCTCTCCTCCTCCACTGTAGGTTTCACTTTGCATGTCCTCCCTCTCCTCCTCCACTGTAGGTTTCACTTTGCATGTCCTCCCTCTCCACCTCCACTGTGGGTTTCACTTTGCATGTTCTCCCGTTCATCCAGGGCTGTGGGTTTCACTTTGCATGTTCTCCCTCTCCTCCTCCACTGTGGGTTTCACTTTGCTTGTTCTCCTTCTCCTCCTCCACTGTGGGTTTCACTTTGCATGTTCTCCTTCTCCTCCTCCACTGTGGGTTTCACTTTGCATGTTCTCCTTCTCCTCCTCCACTGTGGGTTTCATTTAGCATGTTCTCCTTCTTCTCCTCCACTGTGAGTTTCACTTTGCATGTTCTCCCTTTCATCCAGGGCTGTGGGTTTCACTTTGCATGTTCTCCTTCTCCTCCTCCACTGTGGGTTTCACTTTGCATGTCCTCCCTCTCCTCCTTGGCTGTGGGTTTCACTTTACATGTTAAACAGTCCAACAGTTTATTTCAATCACTGTCCCATGTTTCTGCCAATGTGTCCCATGACAGTTTGACATCCTGCCCAGGATGTACCCTGCCTTGTACCCTCTGTCTCCAGGAACAGGACAGGTGGATGAATGATTTATTTTTAACCCAATTGCAGTGAAAAAGTGAGACACCATGTCTGTTGCTAACGGGCTTTCAGTGTGTATTTACACAGCCACACACAGGGACAGCAATAACACCACAAAAGCAAATCAGCGAATCAGGCACTGCTACTGTAAACGTTACGGTAAACAGGGGAGTTTGTGTACTGCTTCCAGCTGAACACATCGCATGAAAATGAAATCCTGCTTTTCCCACATACACTTGCTTCTCCAAGCAACATCATATTTTCATGGTCCCTTTCCCTTCCAGGGGTGGAACGCAGCACCCAGCTGACAGCAAAAATTCCCGAGCTTTCTTGAGGTCTTTGCTGCCACATAAAATCTTTAACAAAACATTTTATAAAACACGTCACAGACTTTAATGTGCCAGCTAGCTCTTGTTTCTTGTAACATAGTCCCAGAATGCTCTGATACGCCTGTATACAAAGGGCTTCAAACAAGTAACAGGAAGTATCACCCAAACATTCTTATAATTCAATAACTTAACCCTGACACATACTGAAAGCTTTCTGACCTAGATTTAAAAATTATGGGCAAACTGTTGGGAGATTTCAGGGAGAGCTGATTGCCAGTGGAATAAGTGCACAGGCCTCAGAGTGACCATTAGCACAGGTGGTGTATAGGCACTCAACCCCCAGGCCTGGAACCAGTGACCTACAGGGCAAATCCATGCTGGTCACGCTGCACTGGCTGCCTGCAGCTGCCACACAGATCCAGTCATATTATTCAGGCCAGGAGCATTTCCATATCAGACGGAAACCCACCGAGCTGCCAAGAAGCAAATGAATATTTAATCAGGATGGCAGCACCACAATTCCAGGGCCAGATCCATTCCTACAGGAGTGACAGCTCTGGGAAACAGCCAGCGCACACTCCCGTCCTGCCTGGATGTCATGCAACCACCCTCTGTGTGGGCCTCGCAGAACCATGAAGTTTGTAGGCCTTGCAGAACTATGAAGTTTGTGGGGCTCACAGAACTATGGGGTACGTGGGCCTTGAAGAACTATGGAGTATGTGGGCCTCGCAGAACCATGGGGTATGTGAGGCTCAAAAGAACCATGAAGTTTGTGGGCCTCACAGAACCATGGAGTACGTGGACCTCACAGAACCACGGAGTATGTGGGCCTCGCAGAACCATGGAGTACTAAGGCCTCGCAGAACCAAGAAGTATGTGGGCCTCATAAAACCATTGGCCCAAGATAGCAATGTAGCATTTTATGAACACTGCTCATATGAACACTATGAACAGATCACCCGCCTGTTTGCTGAGAAGTTGTGTTATATTTTATGAGGTAACTGTAGGTATACACATTCATCTAAAGAAGTTTTAGAAAAAGTGCTGGAAAATGCATCAATGTAAATAGAATCCCATTTCAAGGAGTACATTGACAAGTGTGCCGATATCTCCAAATGTCTGGCCACAATTCTCTAGCCAAGGCATTAACAACCACAGACAGAACTGTTTTTCAAACATCAAGGTAGTTTAGTAGTATTGTACTCGTGTTGTATAATGCATCTGTTTCTCTGGGGTGACACGATTAAAATGTCGACACCGTTAATCTTCCGTCTGCAGCCATACACCACCGCAAACTGATAATGCGGCGACCGCGCCATTCCTTTCCCATCATTCCTGTGGGATGCATGTTCTGTGTTATCACCCGCTGCCGTGATGGCGACAGGGAATGCGCCGCTCCCCCCCCCCCGCACGCAGTCTCTGATCCCCGTATGTGTGGTCATGCTCCTTCTGTGCACTACTTGACATCAGATCCAGGAGGGCAGAGCACCGAGGTCGAGATAACAAATGGGAGAGAGCGGAGGGCGGGGCGGAGCCAGGGTAAGATGGAGGTGAGGCAGCCAGGCTGAGGCTGCAGAAAGAGCCCGCATATCCAGGGCAGAGACGAGGAGAAGGTGAAGCCAGCCCTGCCCCCCCCATACAGGATGCACAGCGCGCTAGGGGTCTGATCACAGCAGACCACGGACCAGGACGCACACAATGCAGCACCTCCTGCACCTCCCTGGCCTCCTATCCTTCGCTCCTCCTCTCCTCCCTCTCTCTTCCTCCTGCATTTTAGCCGTTAAAGTCGCTTCAATAGCATGACGACAAAAACATTTACGTTGGTGATGCAGATATATATGAAACAGATGGAGCGATCAAAGTGCAGATCGTCATTTGTGAATGACAAATCACAGCAATAAGCCCGTAGATGAAGCACAATCAAAATGAAGGGGAGAGGAGGAAGCCTGTGAGGCGCAGTCACCCCCCCCCCACACACACACACCTCCCTGCTGTGTCTGGGCTCTCTTTCCTCAGGGTGGGTGGCAGTTTATTGTTTATGTGTTATTTTGAGAAATCAAACCTAATATACTTCTGCATGACTCTGGCATATGAGCAGTAATTCTCCAGTGCTCATGTCACTTTAGAGCTCAGTGGTGCTAAAGAAGGGCACTGTGGAAACCGGCCACTATTTGGCCGCTTGGAGCAGCTCACATCCTCATTACTGACTGTGATGATGGACCTTAAAATACAGGTCATAAAATCGTTCTATAGGTGGGTCTATGGTGAAGACGAGTCGGCTTCCAACCACGACTGAGCATAACACTGACATTAAGAGTTTCTCCTTGGGACTTCAACCTGAGGGAGTATTGTAAGGTTCTGAGAGGCTTTTGATGCTAGTTGGAGACCTTCCCATGGCTCCAGTCAAAGCAACAGTGAAAGCAGCACATTTTTATAATGTTCGTAACAGCCAAACATACAAGGTTACAGACAAAACTGACAAAGACACAGACTGAGACACAGGTACGGACTGGAACAGAGCAGGACACACTAGGACAGATGGAGACACAGGCACTGTATACAAAGTACTGACCTGCACAGAATGAGAAACACAGAGAAAACAAGGGTGCAGAGACTGGTATACAGAGATGCAAACAAGCCCAAACCAGCATCAAATGATACAAATCAGGACACACAGCCTCAAACTGGGATACAAAGTCACAAACGGGAACAGACAGGTAGAGACCAGGATAAAAAGACAGACAGAAACCTACAGACATCTGCAGGCTAAAACACTGATTTCATGGAGAGACTCTCAAAGCTCTGTGTGGGTGAGGTTGCTATAGCGAGCCTCGGACACTGGACTGATTATTCCTGACCACACAAGATACAGAGGTCAGTAATCCAAGGGAATGCTTCATTATCTTACCAAAAGGTGAAGGTGATGTGTAGCTGTGAAAGAAAATGAGATGTGCTGGCTTTCTGCTTCGGTTAGGGTAACCTGATAGGCCTCTGCTCTCCTCCTTGTGCTTTGAAATTAGTGGGCCATCTTACACATAAACCACAAAGCACAAAATCAGGCCTAACACCTATGTAACACCTGAAGACATGGGAGACTGGAAATGGAAGCATGAATCCATGGGAACATCTGCTAAATGCCTTTGCACTGACCTGAGGGTAATCACCACACTCCAGTGGGTGTGTTCCTCTAGCGCAGAGGTTTGGTGCCATGCCACAGAGGATCAATACACTGGCTGATTATCTAGGGATCTGTAATTGCCAATAACTAAACATTTCACAGGGTGTCCTGAGGTCTAATTAAGCTTAATCATTTGTCGCACCAAGAATTCGAGTAGCAATCCCAAAGGGGCTCCCGATGCTGGCTGGGTGAGAGGAGCATAGTAGAAGCCCCTGCTAAAGTCAACCTCAGTGTTATTCAGATAGACAGCCCATTGGAAGGCCAGAAAAGCTAAACAATAATCAGTGAGCTAACAGAATAGTGAGCTACAGGACCAGCAAAGCTAAATGTTAGTCAGTGAGCTTACAGAGTAGTGAGCTACAGAAAAGCAAAGACAAACATTAATCAGTGAGCTAAGAGAATAGAGAGCTACAGGACCAGCAAAACTAAATATTAATCAGTGAGCTAACAGAATAGAAAGCTACAGGAAAGCAAAGCTAAACATTAATCAGTGAGCTAACAGAATAGAGAGCTACAGGAAAGCAAAGCTAAACATTAATCAGTGAGCTAACAGAATAGAGAGCTACAGGAAAGCAAAGGTAAACATTAATCAGTGAGCTAACAGAATAGAGAGCTACAGGAAAGCAAAGCTAAACATTAATCAGCAAGCTAATAGAATAGAGCTACAGAACCAACAAAGCTGATCATTAATCAGTGAGCTAACAGAATAGTGAGCTACAGGACCAGCAAAGCTGAACATAAATCAGCTACAGAACCAGCAAGAAGTGAGAAGTAACAGAGAAGAACAGAAAAGTGAGCTACTGGAACAGCAAAGGTAAATGTTAGTAAGTGAGCTAACAGCAGAATGCTACAGGAACAGTGAAACTAAAGATTAGTGAGTGAGCTAATGGCAGAAAGCTACAGGAACAGTGAAACTGTCTGTCAATCACCCAGTCAGTTTGGAATACCACGACTGGTAGAAGAATGGATGGGTGTTGCCTGTAACTAGGGGACTGAGCGGGTTGCTGCGGGAATCACCAGACTAAGGCAGAAAATGGCCGCCCGTGCCCCAGGTGAATCTGTGTACACTGAGCAGTGGGGCTTGCAGATTTCTGGGAGTGACCGTGGGTTGCTCTCTCCCACGGGCCATTGATCAGCCTTCACAGCTGCCCACCTAAAGCCCCCTTGGCACTAATGAGCTGTTATGAAGACACTTTTTTATCCCAAAATAAAAGACCCACCGCTGCCGCTTCTCCCTGAAGATTTGGGTGTTTTAATCTGCCCGACATTATCGGCGATTGGACCCACGCAGGCGAACGAGTTTCACCTTCCTAAGGGACCGTCATACATCTGCCTGTTTTAGCCCCTTAATAACATCCGGCAAACCAGCCTATGAAATGTTGATTTTGCCAAGCTTTCTGGCTGACTGAAGTCCTCTCCTCCCAAACTATATAAACCTTCAACCAGGTAAAAAAAAGCAGAACCGTGGGTCTCCCTGCACACAGCACACATTCATTCAGGCATTGTGTCACACATCTAACACAAACATGTCGCTTCACTTATTGACAAATAACAAGGCTTCAGTGCATATCAGTGGATGGCATGATTTCCATTAGGATTCAGTGCACATGTATTTTCATCATATTTTGCAAGTGACTAAGAAAGAATTCATATACTGCTGACTTCTTTTTATTTCACACGCCTAAATGAACTAAGGGAAAATTGATAAACGCTTTTGTTTTTGTGTTAATAGACATCAGTTTAAAAGATCCATGCTGTGATTGTTCAGCTCCTTGCTGTTTAGGCCAAAGGGTGTTTTGTTAATTGAGCTATCTGAGTGACTTTGTTTTTCCTGTCCCTCTTGTCCTGCCCTGCTTAATGCCTAGCCCCCGCCACTGTAGCGTGTGACCCAGACACTCTCATACTCTGCTTAAGGGAGATCACAGAACTGTCCTACATGCTTAGCATCACGCTAAGCAGGCCATGAGCATCATGCTAAAAGAGCACCAGCAACACGCAAAAAAAACCATGGTCTCCTTTGAAATATATTTGAAATGCTATAAATATACTTAATACATAATTCTATCATTTGGACAGTTGAGCTAGTCTTTCTGAGGTCGTAAGTCAGAGAGGGATGTGCGTTTCCGTGGCGATGACCTGCTGTGTCTCCACCACTGTGGTGGCATCCCATTAAACCAACTCCCCCGTTAGTGTGAGAAGAAGCCCCCGAGAGGCAGCAGGCGCACCGTGGCCGCAGGTCGGCTAGCAGATGAGGTTACCATGTTTTAACTTTGAGGAGATTCCCTCTTCAGACTAGCCAAGCATAGCACAAATGAGCTGAGCCAAGCAGTGCCAACAGCGATCAAGCGCTCCACTTAACGAGCAGGCAAAGGTCCGCATAAGTAGAAATTAAAAGCTATTGCCACAGTGATTTCTTCCTGAATTGCCAACAAAACATTCATTTGAGCCATGCTTTACCCCCAGCCACTACACAGCGCTGTTACTCTTTACTCTTGCCAGTCCTCCAAGACCTGTTCTTTTCTTCCATCCCCATGTCATGTGATTCCGAGCTTTAGCCTCACTGCTGTCACTCTGTTTGCTGTCCCAGATTAAACTGAAACGGAAAACTGAAAATACAACAGAAATTAAATCTGAATGAAAATTGCAATATCAGCAAAGGGAAGAATTAGCATATTGCTAAGTAGCCGTAAGCATCGGTCTAATGATATTAGACTCATACCAAGGGTGAGATTACCATCAGGCTAAAAGCAATATGAGCGTCACACTAAGACAGACATAAGTATCATTGTGAGAGAGGGATGAACATGATCCTCTTATGAACATTATATCCAGCATGCTAAAAAAGATTAGAATCATGCTAAGTACTGTAGGTGTGAGCATCATTCTAATGATATGAGCCTCATTCCAAGGGCAAAATTAATAGGCTAAAGGAGACACAAGGACCACAACTGACACAAACTGTTACGGCTCGTGTGAGTATCGTGCTAACAAAAGTACGAGCAGTAGCTAAGAAGAAGTCTTGTGTCCCAGGACGGAACGATAAATGTAGCTTCCAGACCCCTGAAGGCAGACCTCCCTGAGATATCCTTAATGTACTTTGCATTGTTGATGTGGTTTATGCCCATGAAACTAGAAAATCATGTTTTGGTCAAAATATTACCATATCATCCCACCAGCATTACAAAAACATCAACTGTTTTCCAGTAAGCTATTTGCTAGTTACATTCAGTTTAGTTCAGTGCTTTACACAGTTCAGATAACCGAGACGAGACCAACATAAGAAAGCAAACATTCTCCGACAACACATTGGCGAGACTGAAATCGTTCTCAGAGCAAATTGTCCAACAGTCCAAAATAATTATGGTCGAATGAGCTTCTGATTACATATTTTTAGTTGTTTGTGTGGCAAAGTGAAATAAACAGGGTTGTTTTGCTGTAATATGAAAGTTGAGCCGAGGGTGAGGCTCGCAGTCCTGGCCAGCCAGACAGATGCTGCTGTTCGGCATGGCTGCTTTGGGGCGGCACCAGCTTTACAGCCGCACATCACGCGCGTTCAGGGCCCACGCTGCTTCATCTCGTCTCAAGCGAAAATAGCAAAGGAAATGAACAGAGAAGCAAAACAGCCAATTAGCAGCTCAGAAGCCCATGCTAAAGCTAGCAAAAGATTCAGTGTACTCGTTCGTTTGTCATTCTTTCATCACGGCTCTCAAAAGGAGCTCGGACAACGTGCGAGGCCGTGGCGACTGTTTGGCCCTGAAGAGAAGCAGCGAATTATTCCATTTAAGATGAAGTGAGTAATGGCCTTCTGAGGCCGGCTGCCACTCTCCTCTGTAAGGATGAGGAATTAGACTGTGTCAGATGCATTTATCTTTCGAATTATGAATGATATGTTTTGCAAACCAACAAAAAGGGGATGCCTCCAGACATAACTGCTCCTGAGCAGGGGGGACGCTTACATGCCTCGAAGTACACCCGTCACATCGCCTCTTTGACTCCATCATAGCACCAATTCCTTGTGGCGGTGGCCAGAGAACTGCAAAAATTAACAGTGATGGCTGTGATGCCTAGCGTTAGGAGTAAAGGCTAGCGTTGGCTGTGATACCTAGCGTTAGGGGTGATGGCTAGCATTAGCGATGATACCTAGCATTAGGGGTGATGGCTAGCATATATTAGCTGTGATACCTAGCGTTAGGGGCGATGGCTAGCATTAGCTGTGATACCTAGCATTAGGGGTGATGGCTAGCATTAGCTGTGATACCTAGTGTTAGGGGTGATACCTAGCAATAGCTTTGATACCTAGGGTTAGGCGTGATGCCTAGCGTTAGGGGTGATGCCTAGCGTTAGGGGTGATGGTTAGGATTAGCTGTAATGCCTAGCATTAGGAGTAAAGGCTAGCGTTGGCTGTGATACCTAGCGTTAGCGGTGATACCTAGCGTTAGGCATGATGCCTAGCGTTAGGGATGATGGCTAGCGTTAGGGGTGAAGGCTAGTGTTAGCTGTGATGCCTAGAGTTAGGGGTGAGGGCTAACGTTAGCTGTGATACCTAGCGTTAGGCGTGATGCCTAGTGTTAATGGTGATGGCTAGCGTTAGCTGTGATGCCTAGCATTAGGGGTGAGGGCTAGCATTAGGGGTGAGGGCTAGCGTTAGGGGTGATGCCTAGTGTTAGGCGTAATGCCTAGCATTAGGGGTGATGGCTAGTATTAGCTGCGATACCTAGCGTTAAGGGTGAAGGCTAGCATCAGCTGTGAGGCCTAGCGTTAGCTGTGACGCCTAACATTAGGGGTGACGGTTAGCATTAGGGGTGAAGGCTAGCATTAGCTGTGATGCCTAGCATAAGGGGTAACGGCTAGCATTAGCTGTGATGATTAGTGTTAGCTGTGATGCCTAGCATTAGCCGTGATGGCTAGCATTAGTGGTGATGGCTAGCATCATTGGACTCTTAGTGACCAGTAACAGTCAGTTGAGTGAGGTCCAGCTTCACAAAAGTGCAAGACACGGCTTGCCCTTGAACCAGGCTGTGCGATGAGAACATGCACAGAGGCATGTTGATGGATTTACCCTGAGAGAGATATGCGCCCCAGACAAGCAGCTAGCTAGATGGTGCCTGCAGGCTTTCATTCTGTTGAAATCAATCTGCTTCCACTCTAATTCCCTTATAGATTGATGGGCAGATATGTTGATAGGTGGATTCCTGTAACCTCTGCTTGACCCATTCAGACAGGCATCATGGGAGAGCGGGGGGGTTCTCTGGATCAACGCCGTCTTACACATACACGCACACACACACAGACACACAATGAAAATTCTCACCGAAATACACACATACAGTCTCACAGATATACACTCAGACTCCCCAACACACTCTTTTATACACTTTTTATACATTTATCAATCACATAAGTATGTTGTATATTGCAGATTGACTGTATGTCTAAGCTATGTCTGTACCTATTGTATATATTAAAGCCACTGACCCACGGAGACACGTTCCATGTGCTGGAACATACTCGGCCGACAAACCTGCTTCTGATTCTGATCCTGACATATCCGAGGCCTTTTCCACATGGTGAAAAGAGTGTCTCATTTGCATAAGTCCGCATTTCATTAGCATATCAAACCAGCTGACTTGAAAGGGACGCCGTGACTAGAAAGAGCCCAGAATGTGCTGTGTTCCTGATCCGCCCAGCTTCGGCGCACTTCCTTTTAATGAAGAGAACAATTAGAGGCCTGCACAGAATACCTGCTGTGCCGCACACCTCCTATAGCAGGAGTACCATTGTGTGCACAGGCGCCTCTCGCTGTCACTTCGGTGCGAAACTGCCACTCTTTTTTTTTCTCGCTTTAATGCTAATCACTGATCGATGAAGTTGACATAATCCCAGTGGTTGCTAATTGCTAGCTGTCAGAAAGCGAGCTAATCCCAGTGTCCGCGTCTTTTCACAGGTCCGTTTTCATGTGCTCCTGATGCTGTGCACATACTTCTTATATATTTTGCCATTCAGTATCATCAGATGTGCTTTCAATTGAATTCAGGTTGCTTTCATACTGAATTAGAGCCTCCTTGCTATCCATCAGCGCCAGCGGGCTAATGCCGTTTGGCAATTATGGTGTTTAAACTGTATTAATTAGAAAAAAACAATAGAGTCAACTAAATCAATTAGAACTTCAAGTACCAGGAAGGATAAATCCGCTTGGATCGGCGGCTAAGCGTCCTAATCAACACTTAATCGTTCGCTGCCATTTATTTATCAACCAAAACAGACAGCTGGGGATCACCTTTTTGCAGATTAAAGTGTTAATTCTACTTCATCTACTAAGAATTGTGAGCGGGGTTCTGAGTTGAGGCCTCCTTCCCAGGCTGAGGACGCCGTCGGCTACACATGGCGGCTGTATGTCAGTCGCACACAAAGGCCTGACGAGGGACGGCCTTCATTCAGAGGAAACGACGTCGTGTCCCAGGCGCTCTGTGACTGTTCGGCAATGAGTGGTGATAAGTGACAACTGCGTGTCACTGAGCAGCGATATCATGGGAAATGAGTGTGACAGCACAGAGCTCGGGGCTTCAGCTCGGCCAAAACGGCGCCTTTAAGAGGCTCGGAGCCCCTGGCTTCAGCCGCAGTCGCAGAGAGCCTCGCTGCCGCCTCCTCACACTAAATGTCATTCATTATGTGCTGCCTATGCTTCTCACTCTCCTCTTTTCAGGATCCAATTGCTCTTTACTCTGGAGAAAACCTAGATCTCTTCTCTTTCCCTTTATCCTCTAACTCTGTCCCGGTCCCTCTCTCTCTCCCTCTCCGTTTCTCCCTCTGCCTTCCCAGGTTCTCAGTTTACCAGTCGCTTAAATGACGCAGTGACATCACAGAGGTTTAAGTAACGGGAAACAATAATGGCGTCGACCCTGACCCTGTGCTTCCGCGCACAGCTGAGAGGCACAGATAGGAGCAGAGCATGCATTAGGAAATAGGGCCGTAACTAATGACAGGCAATCCGCCTCATCATACCGCCTCATGCCAAATTCGTGTGTACCACTGCCTCAACCATCTCTGTATCTTTAGCTCTGCTCCCCATCTCCCCACAGTTCGGGTACATTCTTCACAATTTGTACTGTACAGGTGCCACCAAATAAAAACCCACAGAAGAAATGGTTGGCAAGGATGAGAACAGGACTGGAGCACAGCGCCTCGCCATAAAGGCAGAGCCGCGTGCAGGACTGGAGCACAGCGCCTCGCCATAAAGGCAGAGCCGCGTGCAGGACTGGAGCACAGCGCCTCGCAATAAAGGCAGAGCCGCGTGCAGGACTGGAGCACAGCGCCTCGCCATAAAGGCAGAGCCGTGTGCAGGACTGGAGCACAGCACAGCGCCTGTGTGCAGAGCTGTGTGTTGAGGGCATGTTTCGCCTGATTATGATGATGAATGAGCAGGTGAGCGGCTTCCTGCACACATTTCAAAACAATCAGCACAATTAGTTTCACGTTGTTCTTTATGCAGTGAATAATAAACAGACGAGTTTAAATCTCCAGCATATATAATTGATTTTTAATACATTTTTGAAATGGCTACGGCGTCGCCGATAGGATTATGGATGCCAGGCCATCTGACATTACTAAATACAGTCGTGAACTCAATGATACACTTTAAATTATTAAAAACTTAGTAGCGCCATCAAGAGGATGGTTGATATAGTGTGCAAATTCCGTATGAGATTACGGTTTAGTAAGAACTGCCTCGACTTTGAAAGCTGTGATATTCTGTTAATTTTTAATGCACATTTGCAAATGCCAACTGCGGCCCCCCTGCCCCATGTCCAGGCGAGCCTGCTGTATCGTTAAATGCTGTATGCAGCTAATAGATTCATGTCACCTGGATTCCTTAGTGGGAAAGTCCTGCGAATGACAGCCGCGTTGGTTTATGTAGCCTTACGAGGACCATTTGATGTATGGACAACAAATAGCTTTTCGGCACCTGAGAATTGCTTGCCTTTATACCTTTATATTTTCATTGCCCATCTGCAGTCAGGTTTTTTTTATGTACTAACTCAAAATAAGCCTGGATTCACTACCAGGAAGCACAGCAACCAGCGACGTTCCCAGAGATGTCTCTGGGGGGAGGGGTCTAGGGCTGGACCCGTCCCTTCTATGTCGAGCTGTTGGTATAACTGTGGAGAGGAGCCACTACTCATCTGAAATTTATGTACCCAAATAATTCAGTCCATTACTCTGGTGGAGGGCGCCGGAATAATGCGCCGTGAAAGTGTCTACAGAAATCCCGACGGCCGCTTAAGGGGGCGGCCATCGCCCTGGGAGAGTGCTCTTTGCTCTTCACTCTGCTGAGAGCACTTCCTGGGCCCTTTGATCCCTCACAGCGCCGGCATCTTTAACCGCCAGTACGGAACTTTCTGGAGAAAGAGGTCTTACTATTCCGACGCTTAGGCGGCACATTTACACAAAAGGCTTTACCATCATACAGCTGGAGACTGAGGCCCCCTAGATCGAGGGTCCAACAGCCAGACCCCCTAGGGCAAGGCCTCCTAGATTATAAATTGTGTTGCTAATCCCCAAGCTGCCAGATACCATGTATGACAAGCCTTCGATATGCCACTGCAAAGCGCATCACTCCCATGATGCCTGGCGTACTGTATGTGTTTGGTAGCCGCTTCACCTCTCAGGAGCAGACCACGCTCCACAGGCCTTTGTGAAGGTGACACAGAGGGCAGCAAAGGCTAGGCATGTGTAGCGATGCGGTCTTAGGGATGGGACAGAGGGGGTCACAGAAGGTTCTGTGATCCTGACCCTATGGTTCATCCTTAGGTCATTCTGTCATTCTGACTCTATACTTCACCCTACAGTCATTCTGTGATCCTGACCCTATACTTTTGGAAATTAGCAGGAGAACATTTTAAAACAAATTTGAGGAAGCACTTCTTCACACCGTGTAGTTAGAGTATGGTAGTCTTCCTGCTAGTGTAGTGGAAGCTAAAACCCTGGGTTCCTTTAAATCAGAGCTAGATAAGATTTTAACAACTC
>JAODLC010000045.1:1217073-1241662 GCA_026781145.1 Hippopotamyrus pictus | reverse complement strand
AGCTAGATAAGATTTTAACAACTCTGAGCTATTAGTTAAGTTCTCCCCAAACGAGCTTGATGGGCTGAATGGCCTCCACTCATTTGTAAATTTCTTATGTTCTTATGTTCTTACTTCACCCTACAGTCATTCTGTGATCCTGATCCTATAGATTATTCTACAGTCATTCTGTGATCCTGACCCTGTACTTCACCCTACAGTCATTCTGTGATCCTGATCCTATAGATTATTCTACAGTCATTCTGTGATCTTCCCACCACATGATCCTGTGGGGAACAATAGAATTTCAGTTATATGAACCTTTCTCAATGGCTAGGTGGTCATTTCTGAGATCCTCAGCCCACAATCGACGGTGCTACGACTCACAGTTCCGGATATGCCACAGAACACGGTGCTGTGCAGTGGAATTGCTCAATTAAACAGCCAAAGCTTTGGATTTAGCCCATTTTCAATCCCAATATTCTTGTACACATAGCTGCTGGTTCAGCATTTCCTTGTATTAGAACTGAGTGTTTATGTTTTTCTGTCTAATGGTGCTTATATGTGAGATTACTTAGCACTATGGTAACTAATCATGTTAACTGAACTAGGCCCGCCGTATTTCTGCAACTCCACGGCTGTAATGGAATGAGAGCCCATCGACCCGACCTGCCGTCTTCGGTCTGGTTCTGCCCTCTTTCTTCCTTGGCATTCCAGCAGGAACGCTGTCCACATGCATTCCGCTATGAATTCCAATTCAGTTGGGATGCAAAGGGACAGCTTTCCATGTGAGGTGGTGATCTGTCCGTCTCGCGCGATGCATGCGCGGAGAGCAGCGCTTCGGCGGATATTTTCAGTTCCTCCTTGTGGATGAACAGTCGCTGATCTCTCTGTGTTTTTGAGTTGCTGATGACACCAGCTCTGTGAGAGACCGCTCCACACTCCATCCTCATCCCCCCGTACTCGGGGGCCCTGTAAAAATGTCCACTGTCCCCCCGAGGCTGAGGGCCAGATGCAGTGAGGATTAGAGCGCTGACTCTAAATCTGCTGCCGTGCTGACAGTTTAATCACTGGCTGCTTCTGTGCTCTACAGAGAAACTAAGAGAAGAAGGACATCGTATCCATTAAAATGATATGTGTTGTCATGGTAGCTATCGGTTAGGCCCCGCCTTTGCCAGGTCGGGCCGTCCTGACACGTGCCTCTGACTGCATGCCACATGCTCTCTTGCTGGCGATGTTTTGCTATGTTGAGCTAGCACCTCAGAGACGTATTCCAGACACGCCCTTGTCACTAATGGATGGCATTCCAACATGACTGCCTCCTGTTCAATGGCTAAAAGGGGAGTTAACAGTACAACAGTCTAGTTATACGAATACATGACCATGCAGCAAAGTGGCCCCATAGCCACGTAACTACAGGCTAACACAGTTTCTTCTGCCCGACATCGGTACCACTATATTAGCTACATGGCTAGCTGGCTACATGCCTGAGTCGCTACATCACATGATCACCTAGCTACATGGAAACATGCTGTTCATGCCCACCTACTGTCCAGAGGCAGTGCTGCACGGCAACCGCTCCATTCTCAGGCGAAAAGTGAGCGGCACACAGCTCTGTTAGGCTAAATGGACAATAGCATGAAGTACCACAGCTGCTGAGTTTCCGTTTCAGTGTGAAGGTGACGTTGCCGCTAGCATTAGCCTTGCTGTCAGCTGGCTCATCACATAGGGCCACCTATGAGCTCTACTAGCGGCCGCGAGGTGCCAGAGACGAGGAGGGGTTAGGGCCCCAGAACTGCTGCCGTGACTCCTCGCTGCAAAGCACGGAGGAGCTCTGTTGCTATGGTGACAGCAGAAATAAGGCTAGCTCACTCTGCCTTAGCCAGCGTAAAGGAGGAGTACCAGAGTGAGGAGCGAGGCAGCAGCGGGGAAGGGTGATATGCAGATGGGAGCGGCTTCCACCTCGTCCCACAGACCATCTCACTGTCACCTGGTTTCCTGGAAGCTCAAACTTTCCTCGGAACGTCAAGTAGTGCTGGAAAGGCCTAACGGCTGAGTCAGTCGGGGAGCAGTGGGTTCAGACACGTAGGAGAGGGAACAAGCAGCCAACACAGAGAGGCGATGATTCAACGGATCCACAGAGACCTCCGCAGTCTGTACCCTCCACCCAGCACCGGAGTATCATCAGGGGAAACTTCCAGAAAAGAAGTGAGAATGGAGCGCTCTGGTGTGTTAGTGAGATTTCGAGCCAGTGCCTGGTGAGAAATTCCCCACCCCCCCTCACTGTGCCTGGTGCTGGCTGGCTACCTGCCAGGGGCCGTGGTTCGATAGGCGGGCAGTGGCTCAGTGGGGCTCAATGGCACAGCTGTAGCTGACGGCAGCGCTGGGCTGTGTGACACGGTGATGTTACGCCGCCAGGTAATTATAAGCTACGTTCGCCGTGTTTTCAGAAGCTCAGCCTCTCAGACGGCAGTCAGTCAGGAGCATGAGAAGCCCAATTATCTAAAGCAGACATTATCAGTGCTGGGAGCGCATTGGTACCAATTCTCCGCTCTTCACCCCACACCCCCTTGCGAAATCAGGGGCTCTTCTGCCTCATCGTCTGATGAGGGAAGCAAGGCATGGAGAGAGGGGGCACGTGAGAGCGGCCCTGAAAGCGACTCCCCATTCAACCGGATAAAACATCAGTGCAGCACAAAATGAAAGATTCAAAAGATTTGAAAGCCAGAGAATCTCGGGGACAGAGAAATGGAGGGACTGAGAGAGAGAAAGGGGGGGAGGGAAAGGGGGAGATGGAGGGGGAGGGAGGGGGAGAGAGGGGAACCAGTGGCCATACCTGCAGTGCTTGTGCGAGCCGGTGAGTGTCTCGATGATGAAGCACTCCCCTTCATTCAGGCAGTAGGCCAAGTCCTTGTCTCTGCACGGCTTAAAGTGCTCCGAGCGAAGAGGCGGTGACGTGGGAACCACTGCAAGGGGCAGAGGGTAGGGCATGAGTATCCTAGCTGGCAAGCGGATACCCTCGCAGTGGGGGCACTGTGTCTCCACTCCGCCCACACTGCACCCATCCCTCAGACCAGGGCGGGCTCACACCGCCGAGTCCCTGGGGGCAAGGGCCAGTCTGTATATCACAGTGAAAAAGGAGCATTAATTATGATGAAGAGAGCATCACTGTTTGTGGAGGGATAGCTTGAGCTATTTTAGGGGAATGAGGGAGGTTGGGTCTGTGCACATAAGAAAGAATACCTCACACTGTACAGGCAGGGGTGGCAAATGGTAAAAAAACCTGGATTACAGAGGAATATCAGATGAATAAGGGATAAAGCATAGAGTAATGGATCCCTGCCTCTGACGATGAATGAGGGATTAGGCGCGGCGTAACGCTCCCGCTCTCTGACCCCGCGGGGCATAACGGATCTCTGCCTCTGATGATAAATGACGGATTAGGCACGGTGTAACGCTCCCGCTCTCTGACCCCGCGGGGCATAACGGATCCCTGCCTCTGATGATGAATGAGGGATTAGGCACGGTGTAACGCTCCCGCTCTCTGACCCCGTGGGGCATAACGGATCCACACCTCTGACGATGAATGAAGGATTAGGCACGGTGTAACGCTACCACTCACTGACACGCTGTGCTGAAACGGTGTTGTCTGAACCCCCCCGCGCACAAATTCAGCTGCGCAAACTGCTGCAATGCAGATGCTTTCCTCACACACCGCTCCCGCGTGGCATGTGCTGGCCTGTGCAGACACATGCTGTCTCGCACACTGTGCAGCAATTACTGACCCATTCCTCTGTATATGGCATAACACAGCTGTACTCTGACCCTAACACATGGTTACTGTACCCTTAACACATAATTACTGACCATAAAATAGCTATAGTCTCAACCTAACACATAATTACTGACCATAATACATTTGTACTCTCACCCTAACACATGACTACTGTAACCTTAACACATATTTACTGAACATAACACAGCTGTACTCAAACCCTAACACATGGTTACTGTAACCTTAACACATGATTACTGAACATAGCATGTCCCCATCCTTTTTAAGCCTATACCCTATCCTCTTCAGACATGCACCCCACCCTCTTTAGACACGTGCCTTGCCTCATTAGGCCCGTGCCCCGCCCTCTTTAGACATGTGCCTTACCTCATTAGGCCTGTGCCCCGCCCACTTTAGACATGTGCCTTGCCTCATTAGGTCCATGCCCTGCCCTCTTTAGACATGTTCCTTGCTTCATTAGGCCCATGCTCCGCCCTCTTTAGACATGTGCCTTGATTCATTAGGCCCGTGCCTCGCCCTCTTTAGACATATGCCTTACCTCATTAGGCCTGTGCCCCACCCTCTTTAGACATGCGCCTTGCCTCATTAGGTCCGTGCCCCGCCCTCTTTAGACATGTGCCTTGCCTCATTAGGCCTGTACCCCGCCCTCTTTAGACATGTGCCTTGCCTCCTTATGCCTGTGCCCCGCCCTCTTTAGACATGTGCCTTGCCTCATTAGGCCTGTGCCCCACCCTCTTTAGACATGCGCCTTGCCTCATTAGGTCCGTGCCCCACCCTCTTTAGACATGTGCCTTGCCTCATTAGGCCCATGCCCCACCCTCTTTAGGCATGTGCCCTGCTCTCTTTAGGCCTGTGCCCCGCCCTCTTTAGACATGTGCCTTGCCTCATTAGGCCCATGCCCCACCCTCTTTAGACATGTGCCCTGCTCTCTTTAGGCCTGTGCCCTGCCCCTGGTAAACTTGGAGTTGCTAGCTTTACCTGTCAGAGGCCCTGAGTGACAGCCATCACACCTGGTACCTTCACCTCGGGGGTTGCTTTGTGGGGGGGGGGGCTGTGAGCAGCTGCTGCATCCACACTGCAGCCCCCATCTGAGTGTGACAGCCCCTAACAGCAGGGGGTGGTGGGTGTGCAGAAAGCGCTGGAGTAATAAGGAAATAAAAAGCTGCTAGCAGGGAAGGGTGTGGCAGGGGACATTTCAGCACCACGATCAGGGAGTTGAAGCTGGGCCCATGTGACAGCCATGCCCGTGAACCCAGGCCAGGGCCACAAGATGCGATGGAGGCAAACAGGTAGAAAGACAAGCTGGGAACGGACTCACATCGGCGGGAGTATTTGACACTGCACCACACTCACATCCATGGGCTGATGCTGGCAGCAGTATCTGACACTGCATCATACTCACATCCATGGGCTGATGCTGGCAGCAGTATCTGACACTGCATCATACTCACAGGCTGACGTCAGCAGGAGTATCTGACACTACACTGCACTTCCATGCACGGGCTGACGTTGGCTTGCCCCCATGATGCATCTGTGCAGATGTGTTCACACACAAGTGAGTGTGAGACAGAGTGAACAGCAAGAAGAGTTGCCACGTAGTTTAGCCCCAACCAACACACCCACCCAGCTGCCAGGAAGGCAGGCCTCTGGGGACTCGGAGGTCTTCCGATGCTCAGCCTGAGGTTTGCAGAATCATTATGACTCAACTTTGTTTTCAACTTTATGACTAATTGTTGATGTTTGCAGCATCAAACTGATGTCCATAGGAACCACCCTCCCACATACTGGGTAATTAACGTTGCATTATTATGCTTATGCTGCTATGCTACTGATCAAACACAAAGTCCAGTGGGCTTCAATGAGACCATGTCAGGGAGCGTTCTCAGCGAGCAGCAGCTGAGGTCACGCCCCGCTTCATAAAGACAAGTACCCATTCATGGCACATCTAAGCAGAACCACATGCAGAGAGCAGGTCGCAGACATGCTGTGCAAGCAACAGTCCACAGCTCCTGGAGACCCAGTGTCCCAGCAATGGGTGACATGGTCTTACAGGAAGCGGACCCCAGTGGCATTTCATTTGGCATTGCACGGCGGTCAACAGTGTCCAAGCAACCGCTCACTTCACTTCAAGGAGACCGTGTCCAAGCAACGTCGGCTTCTGCTTCAAGGAGCTCGCCTGCATCCGGAGACAGTCACCGGGTATTCGGGGCTCATTCCCGCTCGGGGATGTTTCAAGCTACTCGTTCATTTTGATGGGCTCTCGTTATCACGAGTTCTAATTACATCAGCCATGCAGCCGTGATGCTGGTCAAATTCCCAGCCATAAGTTCAATAGCTCTGTATGATCCAATGGAGTATAGAGCGAAATCCCAATCAGCCACAGCCAGCGTCCTGCAGATGCTCACCACTTCTCAGCAAACCTCCTTCGTCCCGCTATCTATGCCTAATATGAGCTTCTACAGCAAATACCAGGGGTGTATTTACACACTTCCTCTGTACAACCTTTGTGTTTTGGCCCAGGGGCAGAGATAGAGCAGGAAGCAGTATTTCTGGAGCACAGAAACCTGGCTGAGCATTGATGAAATGTTACTTGGGAAGTATAATTAGATAGGAATGCTTAAAAGGGCCGTATTGCAGGGGGCGGGGGGGGGGGGTTGTACTCAGAGAACTGGAGAGCCATCATGGGGTTGGGTGGTGGGATCAGGTGACTCTGAGTCAGGCTTTCTTTTGCATGCTTCTAATGAAGGCAGCTCCGTGCAATATCGACCTCATCTTACCAGTGCCTGTAGAAGCTGCCATCGAAGGCAGAACCTCCAAGGAGGATCTATGTGACCCAGGAGACTCAAATCGCTGAGTCAGACAGGTTTCAGTGCACAATGCCGCTGGGTCTGCTCTGCAAAAGCAGTAGAACCCTCTGGGCAGAACCTTCTCCGGGAAGGGAGTCATTGGCGGGTGGCACATGTGTCCAAGCCACCCCTGCTATCATTTTAATGAATGGGGTGACATTCAAGGCAAACTGACACCCCAGCCAGGGAGACACCACCCTGCCCCACTGAGCACTTCCCTGACAGACAGGGTATTGAAAATGGATTGGTGGCACCAAACTTTGATCTTGCTCTTTAAAATCCATCATACCACCATGAGCAGAAAGCAGAGGGCACCAGGCTCAGGCTCAGTCTCAGACAGATAACTTGTCATGAATTGTTTCATTAGATCCCAAAATATGTATTTCAAGTGACTTGCTATACTAATAGAAGCACACACAGTCTGCACCCTCTGTTGACACACTAGTGACGTTACGTGAGTTGTCCTGGTAGTGAGCAAAAACATCCGGCAATTTTGAGCAACATTGAGAACATGCTATAAACATTCAGGTCATTTTCAGAAACACCTATAACACATCAGAATCTGTCAGTAAATTATCAGAAGTGTCCAAACTTACCAGAAACACCCTGAACAATTCAGAACAATTTAGTATTATCTGATGTCGCTGGCACCTCAGAAATAAGCCCATCCTTATGCCATGAGGACGGTGGACTGGATGAGTGTTTGCCTGTCACTGTGTACTCTCCGTCTCCGTGTGCACATGTGTTTGTGTATGCTTGTGACCCAGCTTTGTAAGCGCTGATTAGCAGAATGAGCTTCCCAATCCCCAGCGCCGACCCGGAACGCGCAGCAATCTGAACGGGATCGAATGTTTGCTGACGGCTTGACTGACTGCCAGAGGGACTCTAATCACCACAAGCCTCTTTTCACAGATCAGATTTATTAGGCTTGGAACAAACCCTGTGAGAAGCAGACAGGGGGTCGTTTGGCGAAAACAAAAAAAAACGTAGAAGCTGTTCCTTCTACTTGGGAGAGAACTGGGGATCTCTTCTGGGGGGTGGGGTGCCTGCTGTCATCAAAATACTCCACAATGTATCAGACTTACATCTCGCTGGATTCTGAATACAGGGATGCTGTAGAGCACATGAGTATTACTTGAGTATTGCTATACTCCTGTGTCTAACACTGCTCTTGTTTCCTGGACACTTCCCCTTCGGCTTGTTATTCCTCATTGGAGGCTCCGGTGATATCCCATCATGCACCAGCAGCAGCGTGCTGGGAGGCAGGCAGCCCTGTGCCGTGCTTGCTGCAGATGGCATGCTGTAAGCTTACACAGGTGCGTTCCTGCTCGCTGCTGCAGTCACAAAGCAGATCAAACGTCTGTTGCTTGGAAGTTAAACAGCCAAGCAGACGGCCCTGGATCACCGCGTCTGTCCCTCTTGGATGCATGAACGGGAGTTTTTCTTTTGTTTTTCATCTTATCTGGCTTTTTGCACAACCACTGTTAATACTGTGTAACATTCACTTTCCTCGCTGCCTCAGTCTGGCCTTGATCCTTGATCACTTATAGTTGACTCACAGCTCTGCCTCAACTGCCAGTTGACTCTGTTTTGCCTCGATGGAGAGTTGACACAGCTATTCCTTCACTGACAACTGATTCAACTCTGCCTTGCCAGACAGCCGACTCACTGTTCTGCCTCTACTCACAGCTTTGCCTCAACTCACTGATCTGTCTCGATTCACAGCCAACCCGCAACTCTGCCTCGTGTCAAGGGTTCTGGGGCAACCATCTTGGGAGGGGTGGTGCATAAAAGCCAACCAGATTTAATTGGCTTCATCCCAGAAGGTTGGGGGGTCAACTGAAGACAGCCCCAGTATTAATTGGAGCACTCTGAAGACCTAACGATTGAAGCACCATTTGGACATCATGCTGGAAAACAAACAGTGGACACAGCCTCGAGAAAGAGGAAAGTCTGGGAGGCTCATTGTTGTTCTATGTCTGGAGATAGCCAACCATCTGGAGGGGGGGCATGTTACATCAAGCCTCTGCACCCCCCAGTGATAGAGAAAAATGAAACCCAGGCCAGCATGTCTGGGACCAAGGGGAATCAAGGCTTTTGCTTGAATATGCATCTCTTCTTCCATCCATGTTGAGCTGGCTGTAAAAGCCCCCCATTATGGCACAGACTTCCACCTGCCCCCTGCTGCACTGAGAGCCACTGATTTACATGCCTGTCAGACTCCCCCATCAGCCCAGCACGGCCTCTACACATGGCCTGGCTCATTTTCACAGCAGCACTGTGTGACAGATACCTATTCTTACAGCAGTGCTGGGAGATGGAGGTCTATACTGTGGCAGGTTTATACTCACAGCAGTGCTGTGTAACAGAGGTCTGTACAACAGCAGGTCTATACTCACTGCAGCGCTGTTTGATGGAGATCTTTACTGCAGTAAGTCTATACTCACAGCAGTGCTGTGTGACAGAGACCTGTACCAAGGCAGATCTATACTCACAGCAGTGCTGAGTGATGGAGGTCAGTATTGTGACAGGTATATACTTAAAGCAGTGCTGAGTGATGGAGGGGTTGGAAATTGTATACTTAGAGCGTGCCAGAGATCTGTACTGCAGCAGGTCTATACTCTTGCTGCATCGTTGGTCTGTATTGCAAGTTGAACCTGGTATTAGATCAACAGTATAGAACCAAGTATAAAGACCCACTAAATATTGATTTTTCTTTCAGTGAAGTCCAGGACAAATTCGTTACACCCTGATTTTTCTTTGTTCTTCACAGAAAAGGTAGATACAGAGTAACAGCTCACAGCTACACCAGTGACACCAGGGCCCCCATGGGCTCACCCTGCCATCCAGCACTGCCATCCCAGAACACGCTGCCTCTCAGGCTAAGTGTGACAGCAGTAGACAGAGTACCCAGAGCCAGCAGAGGGCCACCATAGCCTGAGAGGAGCAGAAGGCCCAACTGCCTGCCTACATGACCAACTGCCTGCCTGCCTGCCCAGCACCTGCCGACCTGCCCGCTTTCCTACTTGCTTGCCTGCCCACCTGCCTATCTGATGAACTGCTTGCCTACCCATTTGCCTTCCTGTCTGCCTGCCAGCCCACCTACTTGCCCGCCTACCTGCCTGCTCAGTACCTGCCTCCCTGCCCAGCACCTGCCTGCTCAGGACCGGCCTTTCTGTGTGCCTGCCCAGTGCCTGCATGCCCATCTGCCTGCGCAGTGTCTGCCTGCCCATCTGCCCAGCGCCCACCTGTCTGTCCTCCTGCCTGCCTGCCCATGCCTGCCTGCCCAGCACCTGCATGCCCATCTGCCTGCTCACCTACCCAGTGCCTGCCTGCCCATCTGCCTGCCTGCCTGCCTGCCTGCCCAGCATCTACCTGTCTGCCCTCCTGCCTGCCCAGTGCCCTCATGCCTGCCTGGGGCCTACCTGCCCAAGCCTGCTTGCCTGCCTGCCCAAGCCTACCTGGCCGCCTGCCTGCCTGCCCAGCACCTGTCTGCCTGCTCGGGGCCTGCCTGCCCAGTGCCTGCCTGCCTACCTGCCTGCCCAGCACCTGCCTGCCTGCCCATACCTGCCTGCTTGCCTGCCCAGCACCTGCCAGCCTGCCCATGCCTGCCTGCCTGCCTGCCTGCCCAGTGCCTGCCTACCTGCCTAGGGCCTGCCTACCCATGCCTGCCTGCCTGCCCAGCACCTGCCTGCCTGCCTGCCTGCCTAGCACCTACCAGCCTGCCCATGTCTGCCTGCCTGCCTGCCCAGTACCCGCTTACCTGCCTGGGGCCTGCCTACCCATGCCTGCCTGCCCAGCACTTGCCTGCTTGCCCGCTGGATCAGGTGACAGCCCCAGCAACAGTGGCTCTCTGAAGCTCAGGCTGACCACCTCTGCCAGCTTCACTCAAGGTCAAAGATTTCATTTCCTTCAGCTATTTAGACCTCATTTATTATTTATGGATGGTTTTGGTTTATTCCTCAGAGTCAATAGTAGCAAGCAGATAAATAAACAATAGTGATGATTAAATTCATAAGTTTCCAAAAATACAGGTATAGAAACAAATGCACATATGACTGTATAATCGCTAAACACATTTATGGCGTTACTGAGGTGGAACAAATACTATCTGTGGAAGAGAGCTGATCCTAGAGGACTACATAGATGGAATATAATTAGCATTTCAGAGGAGACCTAAGTGGAGTTGTGATATTATTAGAAAACTAGAGGAGGTCTAGGCGGAGTAATGATGCTGTTAGCATACAGGAGGAGATAGAGGTGGAGTAATGATAAGATTAGCATACAAGAGGAGATTCTGGGGGAGTAATGATAGGATTAGCATACATGGGTAGATGTAGGTGGAACAGGGATAACATTAGCATAAAGGAGGAGATTCAGGCATAATAATGATGGTTTAAATAAATAGGGGAGTACATGAGAGGAGATGTGGGGGAGTAATGATACTGATAGCACATGGGAATAGATGTAGGGGGAGCAATGATACTGATAGCACACGGGGAGATGTAGGGGGAGTAATGATACTGAGAGCACATGGGAATAGATGTAGGGGGAGCAATGATACTGATAGCACATGAGAGGAGATGTAGAGGGAGTAATGATACTGATAGCACATGGGAGGAGATGTGGGGGAGTACTGGTATCTCCTACCTCTTTCTGACACAGAAAATGTCTTCAGTAGCATTGAGCTCCCTTTCCCTGCACTGTAGGCGTCTACATCCTGAGCAGCCTTCTGCATTAGATATTTATAATGTTATTCCTTATTTTGTGCTGAAACAGGATTTTATCATTTTGAAGGCAGCATGAATGTTATGCTCCTGAACAGAGCCCTGCCATACCCCCTCCCCCCCCCAGACTGCACAGGAATCCAGCACCAACAGTGCAAAGCCATTCTGGCCAGATCAGAACCATTCTAAATAAGTCTGACACCAGCTCAAACTGGAATCCAGTCCCTCACTGTTGTTCACCTACTACTGCCAGATCGCCTTCCTCCAGTCCTCTTAGTATAATAATATCACTGGAAAACGCAGATATCTTGGCACCACAGCACTGGGCCACGTAAGAGTCATTTAGAGTGGAAGAAACCCAAAGTGCCCTTGAAATTGATGTGGTGGACTTGGTGGCGAATGGCAGCAGTGGTGGCGAGCAGTGGCAAAGCAGCCGCCACGTTAAGGACGGGGGAAGCCCATCCCCACCTCATTTCCACAGCCCAGCCGTGAGGCCCTGAGTGTCCACAGGCCAGGCACTGCCTGCTCCTCAATCAGCTGGCGGACTGCTGATGAAAAGACTCTTAATGATCTGATTAACCCGGCGGCTCTGAGGATCAATCGCGGGCAGCTTCACCCACCGTCATTAAAACTCCAATCTACAACCAGATGCGATTATCCATGGACTCATGCATAGAAATCCGCCCGAGTTTCTCCTCCCCCACGTCATGCTCAGGCTTGGTGTCTGATATCTGTCCGGCTTCTGCTCACAAGCCAGCTCACGTGTACAGCTGAATCATCCTAGTTATACATAGTTATACACGCTGACATTAAGAAATGTGACTCAAGGTCACACTCATTTCTCAAGGTCACACAGCTTTGGCCCTGCTGGGATTCCCTTTCACGTCTTTTGTCCCACAAGCTGCAGAAGCATGAATCTGCCATTAACTCCATCGGTGCCTGTCGTGCTGTGAGGAGCCATAAGCCCCCCCCGATTCCTCCAACTGCTAAGATGACGGAAGGTCACGGGGCAAAGCCGGACTTCACTGGGCAGCTTAGGGCCGCCCTGGTGAGCACTTGTGCCCAGTGCCTCATGGGAGCTGCTTAGTACAGCAGCGATAGCTTTGCCTCGGGCAATGGGGGAAAGCTGCAGATGTGTATTGCCCACTGCCCCCTTGAGTACGTCTTTATTACCGCGGGCGTGAATGATTTATGAACGCAGCCTTTGCCAGCTTCTCCCAGGGTCCTCCACGAAGGCAGCTGGACCGCCTCCTCACCCACTGTCTCTCCAGAGCCTGCCTGACAGCTCAGATTGGCCTGTAGCTGGCGTATTGGCTAATGTCAGTCCCACGTAACAAGGTACACAGTTCAACTTGGTAGAGTGAAACTTGCAGCTGGATCAATAGATAAAATTGACAAGATACATTACATAATGACATTAACGGAGTAGTTACATTTTGGCAGTCTCAGTCCATTGCGGAGTAGTTACATTTAGGCAGTCTCAGTCCATTGCGGAGTAGTTACATTTGGGCAGTCTCAGTCCATTGCGGAGTAGTTACATTTGGGCAGTCTCAGTCCATTGCAGAGTAGTTACATTTTGGCAGTCTTAGTCCATTGCGGAGTAGTTACATTTGGGAAGTCTCAGTCCATTGTGCAGCTCAGCCCTTAGTCCTGCCCTCCATTTTCATATTTCCTGTTGTATCAGTCTTTTTGGCCCAGTAACCCATTCTGAAGTCCTAGCAGCAGCTCCGGCAACAAGGCCCACACCAATCTCCTGTTTCCACTTCCTGGACTGTCATAGCACCCCACCCCCATTCAGTTGCCAGCCCAGTCTGGCCCAGTCCAGTCCGGTTCGTCCCCAAGAAGGCCGCATCATCGCGGGCTCCTGCTCATGACCTTCCTTGTCTGTGGTCTCCATTGAAGAACACCAAATGATGTCTGACTTTGAAGAGTGCCAGTCTATGAAGGCTGAGAGAGCCTGTCTCTGCAGAGAAACACTAAAGAGAGAGCCATCAGCCAGGGACTTTTGTTCTTCAATAGTCCCCTCTTCCGTGTTACACAGCCTTCAGGCTGACGACTGCCAGTCGCTCCATTCATAAGCCTACGGCCGCAAGATGCCCTCTTTAATGGATCGGTGTGAATGGGCCCAGCTTCCGCGAAGGGGCTGCTTCTGCCACTCAGGAATAATGCAGCTCAAGCCCCCCCTCCAGCCAGCCGTGAAGCCATTCCCCCCCAAACAGATAAATCTCCCGCACCCATTAGCCAGCGCAGAGAATCCCACTCTTGGAATAATCCGGCCCCATTACAAGATACAATGCAACAATAAAACATCCTTTTACCAGTGTGGCAGAGATCTCTAGCCCCGGGCTATACGGGCGGAGCTGGATGGATGAAGATGGAGGCAGAAAGTTTTCAGAGTGTTAATCTAATGCAGTCCCAGCTGGGTACAGACGTGCCCTAGCGACTCATCTGCCACCTTTAAACTGGACTGAGACTGCATTTAGCACATGGCAGCATCGCCCCCAGAACCCATCGCCCCCAGAACCCTACCCCAGAGCCTACGTCAAACCCAACGTCAAGGCAAACCATAACCCTCAGCATCTTGCCCGCACAACTGACAGGCCTTAATTTTAGGAGTCACTGTACCCAGTGGTGGTACCACCACTCAACTTACACATCTGGGGTTTCGGCAGCCCCCTGTAGGCCACAATCAGTCACACGCTGGGGGGGCAAAGTGAATTTTTAAGTGTGGCCCCAGAAACAACAATAACCCCCAATAGTAAAATCACGTCATGTTAAAATAATAATGTCATCTATACATTGTCAGATGAGCCTGGCAGAGACATGATTCACACTGACCTGCAGAAAGCATTCTCCTCATTGACTAATTAGCTTATGTCCTAGATTCTTATTGGTTAATTTATCTGAAGACTAATCTGCATGCCCTAGAATTCTCTCTTGAATGAACCGCTGGTATCTTTCTTTACTGAGGCTCTCCCACAATGCACTTCTGACCTCCATTTGTAGTTAACAGCCCAAACGAGGCACTTTATCGAAGCAGGTGTGTGGATGTTGCACAAGAGCCTTTTTTACAAGAAAAACAAGCACAGAAGGGCCAGCTCACCATTTACCAGAGGACGCGTGAAGGGCACAGCTTGGGACAAGCTTCTCAGTGATAGAAATGAAAGGCTGCAATGCATGCTGGGTCAGAGGACAAGGACGAGCCTGTCAGGCGGAGGAGAGATAATATGGCCAGCCAATGGCATGCAGCAGAGCGTGAATGAGAGGGCTCTCACAGTCTGTTAATGGGGCTCCTTTTCGACGATGGGTTAAGGGGCAATTCTCTGATTATTGTTTCCATTTAATGAGACAGAATGTAGTGCGTTTGTTTGCGCTGATGCTGCCTCGCGGGCTGGCAGGCTGACCTGCCAGCTGATGGATACCAGCTGAAGTCCCAGCCAGTGGAATCGCACACTTAGTCTCGGCCTGTCAGTCAATGCGGCTTTGTGTGCAAGTGAAGCATTTCTGCTGCATGTGTGAGATGTGTGTGCGTGGGCACTTTGCTATATCATGCATACATCAGTTCTTATACATCCCGCGTGAATGACGCTGGGCAGTCTTACACCCACACACGTATGACACCACCCACCACATTCCATACCATCCTTTATGCATGTCTCCCTGCAGGTCTTACACCCACACACGTATGACACCACCCACCACATACCATACCATACCATCCTTTATGCATGTCTCCCTGCATGTCTTACACCCACACACGCATGACACCACCCACCACATACCATACCATCCTTTATGCATGTCTCCCTGCAGGTCTTACACCCACACACGTATGACACCACCCACCACATACCATACCATACCATCCTTTATGCATGTCTCCCTGCATGTCTTACACCCACACACACATGACACCACCCACCGCATACCGTACCATCCTGCATGCATGTCTCCCTGCAGGTCTTGCACCCACAAATGCATGATACCACCGACATACCATACTCTACACTCTATAGCACTCAGGCCTCTTCTCCTCAAGGGGGCATGTGTAGTCCAGGGCAGATTTCACTGGGAATCATCTTCATTGCTGTTAATGCGAATCATTCCTGGCTTCCTGCTCCTCTCTCTCCTCCTGTCCTGCTCACACTAAATCCCCCAAATGAATTTCTCCAGCCAATGCATGGAGCCAAAGACAAGGTCTCACTCCGTTTCTCACTCTGCTACAGTCAAACTCACTTTCATCCCACTTCACAGATGTATGTGAATGGGATATTGATACTCATGGATGGAGTATGGCGAGGCTGTAGGCTGCAGATTGCATGCCCTGTTGTTCAGAGCATGGAGACTATTCCTTAGTGATATCTACTGCCAGAAGACTGTCCTCTGAGACTCAGTTCAGCACCACAGAAGGTGGACATGACTCTACTGAAACAGCTATGCCAGAATGCTAGCCTTTAATATGAATTCAGCAGACAGCTTCTTCATAGCTAAACAAAACAAAACGAATATGGATTCAGCGCCAAAGACAGTGGACATCTCCTTCCTAGACAGTGAGATGAGTATGGATTCAGTCGTGAGGGCAGTGGACAACTCCTCCATAGACTAATACAGTGAGATCAATATGGATTCAGTGCTAAGGACAGTGGACAAACACGTCATAGACAAACACTACGAGATTAGTAAGGATTCAGTTACGAGGAGAGTGGACAGCTCCTCCACAGACAGACACAGTGAGATGAGTATGGATTCAGCACCAAGGAGGGTGGACAGCTCCTCCACAGACAGACAGTGAGATGAGTATGGATTCAGCACCAAGGAGGGTGGACAGCTCCTCCACAGACAGACACAGTGAGATTAGTATGGATTCAGCACCAAGGAGGGTGGACGGCTCCTCCACAGACAGACAGTGAGATGAGTATGGATTCAGCACCTAGGACTGTGGACGGCTCTTCCACAGACAGAGACAGCTAGATGAGTATGGATTCAGCACTGAGGACTGTGGACAGCTCCTCCACAGACAGACACAGTGAGATGAGTATGGATTCAGCACCTAGGACTGTGGACGGCTCTTCCACAGACAGAGACAGCGAGATGAGTATGGATTCAGCACTAAGGACAGTCGACTGCTCTTCCACAGACAGAGACAGCGAGATGAGTATGGATTCAGCACCGAGGAGGGTGGACAGCTCCTCCACAGACAGACACAGTGAGATGAGTATGGATTTAGCACTGAGGACTGTGGACGGCTCTTCCAGAGACAGAGACAGCGACATGAGTATGGATTCAGCACTGAGGACTGTGGACGGCTCTTCCACAGACAGAGACAGCGAGATGAGTATGGATTCAGCACCGGGGACAATGGACAGCTCCTCAATAGACAGACGCAGCGAGATGAGTATGGATTCAGCACTGAGGACAGTGGACAGCTCCTCAATAGACAGACGCAGCGAGATGAGTATGGATTCAGCACCTAGGACTGTGGACGGCTCCCATTATGAACTGAAATGCTGACATATAAGCTGTGCTGAAAATGATGGACTTAACATTTCAGTTTGTCAAACTGTGGTATTTTGGCAACATTTGTCTAGCTACACAGGAACCGAATGTGCTGAACTGCAGAGGGAAGCTATTTGGTGGCATAACAAATTATCATAAAAACAGCGTAAAATACAATAATAAGCCGGGCTGGTTGGTAACATTCACTCATTCGATGAACATAATAATGTATAATGACATGATCTCGGTAACACGCCGGATTCCACCACGCAGGTCTCACCTTCACACGTTAGCGTCTCGGCGCCATTGCGGGTAGCGGCATTTCTGTCTCAGCTGTGACGTTTGACACGTCAGTTTGGCATGAGCACTGCTCAGTCGAGAGCCCGGCCCATCCACGGGAGCCCCGGCGGCCCTGAAAGCCGGCGGTGGGGGGGGAGTGAGGGAGGCATGCTAGGAAAGGCTCATTCTGAGTGCCATGTGGGACATGGTCGTGTCTAGTGTAGCTGGGAGCATGAACATGAATGGACAGCTTCTTCAGTAAATATCCAGCGAGAGTCTGTGCAAAATGTACTTCCTGGATGAGTCTCTGGTGGGTAAATTAAGAATAAAAAATTTGGACTCCTCTCCATGTTTCCTCTCCTTTCTTGTCACCATGGAGATTGGCTTTATGTAAAATAAAGGCCCCTCTCGCCGGCTCGGCCCGTTCTGCACTGCGAGCGCACACAGCTCCCAGGCGGGGGGGTGGCTGAGCATATAGAAGAGCTTCTGCAGCCTGGACCGGGGGCTGTTACTCTTTCCTGTTTTGAAGTTTTACGGCTCACTCAGAGACCTGCCTGCACATTAACAAACAGAAACAAGCACATCTCCCCCCCTCCCCAAAGGGTCTTCTTTACACAAATACACCACTGGGGCATAGCCGCTCCCCGACTTTCACACACTCTCACCCCCCCCCCCACCCCCACTACAGGTCTGGGGGCCCATCCTTATGGACAGCCGACACCCCCGCTCCTCCACTGCCGTTGCAATTCTCACATTCGCCAATCACTTCAATCACTTAGCAGCCGAATTATCTCTGACTTGCCTCTGCAGCCACTTAACGCAGTCGACGCGCCATAAGGATGCGCGATTGGCAGTGAAAGTGTTTATGGGGCATGTGACTTCTTGAACGCTGTCTTGAGGGGACAGCTGGGCAAGTTGTGGGGCCCGGATTGAGGGGGCACCCAGGAGAGGTACCAGGTGGGAGGGGTTATGCATCATGTGGACCCAGTTAAAGTAATTTTGACCTAGGAATTATGCACGACAGGCCAGATGCTGGCCCAGGGGCTCACCACACTTGTCCCTGTAAGTAACTGTGCATGTGTTTCAATTTATATTTCACTGTTATTTAAGGCACACAGATTTAGGAAGCGGATCTCAGGAAGGGCTCCATACAGGAAGCGAGACGGCAGTAAGAGGCTGCAGCCACAGCAGAACAGAGAGGGACACCACCCTGCAGATGGAAAGACAAGCTCCTCCTCACAGTGACACGAGTCCACGGCAGTCCTGACTCCCCCCACCCCTGCTGGATCACTCGTCAGAGACGGGAAATGAGAGCCGGGAGCTGGAGGGAAAAACCGACTTCCTTAACGACTTTAATAAACTGGAGGGGCATAATGAGAGAGCAGACTCTGCTGTCAGCTGTTAATTAGACGCAGGATCTCCAGCGATGGAGCAGAAGCAGAACCTGCCATGTGAAGGCCTGCATGGCCACACCTGCCTGCAGGATTGAGTGTGGCTCTGAGAAGGGTTCAAGCTGAGCAGCGACTCTAATTTGGTGAAAACAAGCAGGAAGAGGACTGGAGATCATGGAACATGGGAACAGGTCTCAGGGGTTGAAACAAGACCTGCAGTCATGTTCCACGTTCCTGGGTTTCCAGGAAAGGATTTCGGTTAGAAACGGTCATCATTCCTTGGATAACGAGATTGTATTGGAGGGGCACATGAACAGACAGATCTTATATACACAGCTTCACCACAAGCTTCATGTGTAATTAAGAGAGAGCAGACGCTGAAAGCAGCAGGTGTCTGAATAGACAGGCCTCAGCTGTGGCCAAGTACCTGTGCATGAGGGACTCCTGCAAGCCAGCAGCGACTGTGACAGCGCCACACATGCAAGAGAGGCCGCCGTGTTCTCAGGAAAACCACAGAACCCATTTACCGTCAGCGGCGGCGCAATCATAGAGTGACAGCCAAGCCAGCTGGGGTTCAGGCCTTTTGAGGAACTGACACTTGAACCCCATTTAACAGTCACATCCTGGATTCAATACTCGATATATTTAATACTAATACTCTGAAGTCCGCACTAACACTCTGGATTCAACAGTTAAATTCTGAATTACACACTAATGATCTATCCCCACACTTATTAAATGGTCTGATTCAATCTTTTTAGAACTTTTATCTATCACAAACAAACAAATAAAAAAAAATACTTCAAAGCAGAAAAACAGAGCAGATGACTGCAGGTTGCTAATTTTCTGTGTAGGTGGATGAAAAATAGGAAAGAGTATATCTGGGTCTCTGTCTTCCATCTTTCCTCCCTGGGCCTTTATACAAGGCAAGTGCAAAGAATAGGCAATTCAGTCCAATTTACATCACCATTTGCTTAAAGTCTAGACTGCATCTATCACTGTGTCAACTATGATTTTTGTCGAGCACTCAAATTCCCGCAAATAAATCTATAAAACCTAGTCTTTATGAGGAAAAAGGTACTTCGTAATTTGCGTTTAAATCTGAGTGAAACAGAATTACGTGTCCACGGTTTGTAGAATTTCAAGCAAAACCAGTCCAGTGATTTACTTCATTAATCCTCTTAATTAGGTACCGCTCATACGCATCATAACGTTTGCATTTTCTGTTTTTATGACATCCATACACATTTAGGGTGACACCCTACCATGTTCTTAGGAGTACCAAGCATGAACAGTAGACTGCAGAACCAGTCTAAGCTGATATAAAATAATACTCTAATACTCCAAAATACTGTAACATATTCTGTCTGTAGCTACTACATCTATGCCCCTTTCTTCAACCTTTACTCAGTGCAGACACCAACAAATTAAAAATCCGCTGTGATTTGTTATTCAGCTGATCTGTCTCTACGGAAACTCCCACATATAGACATCGTTTTCATGGGAACGAGAAGGTCTTCCTCAGATTGTCTAAGACTGACAGCTCTGACTTTCATAAGACCAATCTAGAAGTTCGATCTCCATGCTGATGTCACTGTCTGCACTCGGTGCACATGGTTAACAGAGAACTCTGGCCACCACAGACGTCAGCCCCACCCACAGTGCATCCACGCCAAACACACTCATCACAGAGCGATGTACATGACCATCAGCTGGCTTTATTAATTTATGACTGACACAGGCTCACAGACAGACGGAAACAGCGTAACAGACACAGGACAGACTGATAGAGCCCAATAGACACAGCACAGATTGACACAGCCTGGCAGACACAGCAGACAGGCACAGCCTGACAGACAGAGCAGACTGACAAAGCCTAACACACACAGTATAGACAAACAGACACAGCCTGACAGAAACAGCACAGACAAACAGACACAGTCTGACTGGCACACCACAGATTGACACAGCAGACTGACAGACACAGCAGACTGACAAAGCCTGACAAACACAGCACAGACAAACAGACTCAGCCCAATGGACACAATACAGATTGACGCAGCCTGACAAACACAGCAGACTGACACAGCCTGACAGACACAGCAGACTGACTGACACAGCCTGACAGACACAGCAGACTGACACAGACTCACCTCTGCCCTCACTCTCACTGTTAATATGGTTTAAGTGACTCATATACCATATATCAGGAATTATGTGCAAAGACATAATTTTACAAATACGCTTCATTATATCAAAATACATTTTAACGAAGTATCAGGTGAAATAATGAAACTGTCCTTGCGGGAACCAATCATATCGTAACATTTACCTTTTAAATGGCAGAATTAATCAACATGCGAGGAGACTGTAAAAATGTCAGGTGCATCTGAAGCATTAAATTGGAGCTGGAACTGTGGGGGGGGGGGCACTTTGCTGTTTTATGAATGCTACACTTTGTCTTGTGCACCTTGAGCCTGAATTCCTTTCTACGGGTTTGCACGTGTATTAATCACACCTGACAGCTAGGTGGCATCGTCTTGAGTGAGTGGGACAACTCGCAGTGGCGGGCACCCGGCCTCCTGCTCGGCTCGTCTTTGGATCTTTCCAGAAGACAGTTATCTCCCTCGGCTGCCCCTATTGATGAGGCCCTAGCAGGTCCCTGAACCTCAGGACAGTCTATGTGCAGTCTAGGTAAATGAGCAAAAACGGGCTGTGTGCGGGCGGGGGGAGAGCGGGGGGGAGAGTGGGTGGAGGGGGGTGCGGTAGCGGAGAGCAGGCGGGAGTCACTCACCTGCACGCATCAGAACGGGGAAGCAACATCCGTGCAGGCCACATCCCAGGAAGGCGCAAGATGGCGGGAGAGGGAAGAGAAACAGAGTCAAACCCCAGACAATGAATAATTCATACTGCTTTACATAAGGCAGACAAAAGGCACAGTCTACGGTGCACAGAGCGTGCGTCTGTGCCACCGGGGACGAGCTGCAGTCGGCACATCGCGGCCTTGCGTCGGGATGGCGTCCGCAGAGAGCAGCAAGCAGCCGCGGCTCCACATAGCTGAGATGTAACGGATCAGTCGCCGGATGGAGAATCGATCCGCACTCCGCAGCCCTGCACTCCATCAGCTGTTCAGTCACGAGACTCCCTTCCTCCTTCTTCATTCTTTATATTGTTTTCTACATAATTTATATATCTTTTCCTTACATATCTATCTTCAACCTGAAATCAGGACCGGTTACCCCTCCATCTCTATACATAGAATAATACAGCCAGTCTGTCATCTCTATACCTAAGATGATATACTCACTTCTCATACTGCATACAGTGTATTTTATACTCTCCTTCCCTATAAAGAGTATACATACCCATCTATATCCCACAGCCATATATACAGGGGAAATTACAATGCACAGATATACGTCTCCTTCCCTATCAAGAGTATACATACCCATTTATATCTCACTAGCCTTATATACTGGGGCACTCACATTGCATAGATCTTCGTCTCCTGCTCTAGATAGGAGGGATATGGACATCCTGTGAAACTGGGGCTTTAGAATGAATAGAGCTACTCTGTTGTTTGTGTGTGGGCATGTGTGCGAGTGTGTGTGGGGAAGAGAGATAGACTGAGAGATGGAGTGAGTGGAAAAAGAGAGTGAGTTTATTCTCCTTCAAGCAGCACGTCTGGTATTTCATCACAGTAATTGCCTATGAAACATTAATTGTCTTATTATTCCAGCCAAGACAGGAGAGCCAGGACTACATACAGTCACACACACAGACACACTCACACACAGACACGCATAGACACACACACACACACAGATAACACAGACACAGAGAGACGGACACAGACACACACAGTCAAACACAGAGATGGACACAGATACACAGACACACACAGAGACATACAGACACACAAACACAGGCTCACAACTGCACAGGTGCTGGATGGGGCTTCATTACAGTCACATGACACTGTCTGCTGCACACATCACTCACAGGTCATGGTGGGCGGGGCTGCGGCTGAGAAGGCACCTGGTTGAATGATGCATTCATCACATTTGCCGCACCACTGAAGGCATGCACATGTGCACACACAAACACTCCCATGTGTCACCACATGCACAGGTCTGTACGTCTCTCCTGTGTGTGTCACTAGGCTGCTTAGTGACTGCCTCCTTCTCTCGGCTGTGCTCTCTTTCTCTCTATGTCCCACTATCTCTCTCTCCTTCTAGCTCTTTCTACCTCATCCTCTTTCATTCCAACCCACACAGTCTCTTTAGCTCTCTTTTTGTGTCCTTCTCCTTTGCTCTCTCTCTCTAGCTCCCAGTCTTTCTCACTGTCTGTACTCTCTCTCTCTCTCTCGCTCTCTCTCTCTCTCTCTCTCACACACACACCCACACACCCAATCCCTCTCCTCCCTCCAACGCCCCCCCAAGCTCAGTGTCCCAGTCCAGCTTAATCCATCCTGTGACTGCGACCTTAGGTCAGCCAGCCAAGGTCTTAGAGTCTGTGAGATGCATGTTTGTGCTCTAAATACCACTAAGCCTTCAGCTTGAAAGAGGAACGCCTATCACATGTCCCCTACATGTTTCCTCTGTCGGTTACTCATGAAGCATCAATCATGTTTCCTCTCTGTTACCCATGATGCACTTATCACATTTCCTTTGTTTCTCTCTTACCCATGATGCACCTATCATGTTTCTTCTCTGTCTCTGTTACCCATGATGCACTTGTCATATTTCTTCTGTCTCTGTTACCCATGATGCACCTATCACATTTCCTCTCTGTCGCTGTTACCCATGATGCACCTATCATATTTCCTTTCTGTTTGTGTCACCCATGATGCAGCTCTCAGTTCCCCTTATCAAACTCCTGTATTCCTTTCTCGGTTTGTTTCTCCTGACTGGCACCCATATCCTCAGCATGTGGGTATTATAAGGATGGGCCAAGAGCTCTATTAACACTCTTCAGACGTTACACTCACACAAAACACTGAAAACAGCCATTTCAGCTCCAACAATGTACTAACTGAAAATATGTCTCTGCTCCTCTCACCATTTTGTCATTCCTCTCTCCCTCCCTCCCCCTCTCTTTCACTGTCTCTCTCCTGCCTCTTCCCCTGTCTCCATGCTATGATCATTCTTCCCTCCATTCCTCCCACTCTCTCTCGCTCTCCAGGCTCTACCCCTATCTCCATCCTATCATCATTCCTTTTCCCTCCCTCTTTCTCCTGCTCTCTTTCCTTCCTCTACCCCTCACTTCATCCTGTCATCATTCCTCTCTCCCTTCCTCTCCTGCCTCTTCCCCTCTCTCCATCCTGTCATCATTCCTCTCTCTCTCCCTCCCTCTCTCTCCTGCCTCTACCCCTCTCTCCATCCAGTCATCATTCCTCTCTCGCTCCCTCCCTCTCTTGCTCCTCCCTCTTCCCCTCTCTCGAATCCTGTCATCATTCCTCTCTCTCTCCCTCCCTCTCTCTCCTGCCTCTACCCCTCTCTCCATCCTGTCATCATTCCTCTCTTTCTCTCCCCCTATTTCCACTTTGCCCCTGTCTCTCTCTTCTCTCCCTATCTCCACCCTGCCAAGATAGGGGCACTGGGTTTCACTCCATTTTAGTGTTGAGAAAACGAACACAGAAAGCAGAGCTGTGCGCGATCCTGTGATTTAAATGAACTGCAATGTCAATGGGGGTCACCTCTGATGGTGCTTTAGATTAAAAGCTTGTATGGAGTGTATAAAAACATGGATGAGTGGGAACTGCCATTGTTGTGTGAGATGACCCCGTTCAGGTGGTCACACTCCAGCATGCGTGAATGAGCTCGGCCTCGTTACACAGAATCTGTGTGATTCGGACGGCTTCCTGTCAGATCAAGCAGGAAAACTCGCTACTCTGTGTTTCACTGGCACCATCAAGATCATCCCTCCTCTATATTTCACTGGCACCATCAAGATCATCCCTCCTCTGTATTTCACTGGCACCATCAAGATCATCTCCCTGCTGTTTCACTGGCACCATCAAGATCATCCCTCCTCTATATTTCACTGGCACCATCAAGATCATCCCTCCTCTGT
>JAODLC010000045.1:1192319-1213693 GCA_026781145.1 Hippopotamyrus pictus | reverse complement strand
CAGGGTACCACATCCCATCTCTAACATCAGGATGGGGCTGTCTCCTCCAGGGTACCACATCCCATCTCTAACATCAGGATGGGTCTGTCTCCTCCAGCGTACCACATCCCATCTCTAACATCAGAATGGGGCTGTCTCCTCCAGGGTACCACATCCCATCTCTAACAACACGCCTGCACTTGGCTGCGTTCCTGGGGACCCCACACGTCATGTACACACAAATCCGTTCACAAGACAACACTCCACTCGCACATTCACTCTCACGGCTCCTCCATCCTCTGCTCCCTCCTCCTACAGAAATCCCACACTGGATTTCCGGGGAATGACAGGAAAATAACCACCAGCTGCGTCACACAGGCGGATGATGGAACGCACAGCCGCTCCCAGTCAGTATCACAGTGACAGTTCAGCTGTCAATGAAACGCAGAGGAAGCACGACCCTACTGGCGGGTATGCTGACTGCATGCACTCGTAACCCCCAGGGATTGGGTGAAGTGATATAGAGCCTATCTTGTGGCAGAAATACCCACCCAGCTGAGAGAGGGATTGCAGAAGCGTGGCCCAAAGAAGGGGTATGCGTTCACGGTCCCTGTCCCTCCTGGACCAGCTGCCACCGTGAAAGCACAACGCCTCGCCATGCTAGCAGACGTGACGACTCCGCGAGCACATGGTGCCTTTGACCAGGCTGCCGCTTGGCACCACAAACACGCCCGTCATGCATGAGACGCTCCTCAGAACTGAGAGACGTCTTCATCAATCAGTAAGCCGACATCGCCCTGTGCTGAGCCCTGGGGGAGCACCAGCACAGAATCGTGGGCCTCCGGCCTCCAGCCTGACGAAATCACATCCAAGGCCTGGTCCCTTTGGTCTCGGGTTCTCACATAATCAGAGCCCGAGAGGCGGCTCGGTCAGGAGCCAGGTGCCCACTGGGCGCGCACCCCGCCGCTCAATCAGAACCACCATCGTTTCCACAGCAACTGCACCATCGGGTCCTGAGGGATGTGCTTTGCGGACCCTTGGGAAATTCCTGCAAGGTCCTAAAATAACTGCAGGTCCGACACAGCACCGGTGCTGCCACCTGCCACAGTCCCCTCGTCACATGATTCATGTGATTATCTAAAAATGATACCTCACATGGTATATGCTAAAAGTGATACCTCACATGCTATATGCTAAAAGTGATACCTCACATGCTGTATGTTAAAAGCAATATCTTACATGCTATATGCTACAAACCATACTCCACGTTATATTCTACAAACGATAGCCCACATACTATATTCTACAAGCAATACATCGTATGCTATATACTACATGTGACAGCTTGCGTGCTCTATGCTACATTTAACATCTCTCATGCTTTATACTAAAAGCGATACCCCACATATTATATGTTATAAGAGATCATACATTATATGCTATTACCTACAGGCTAAATACGGATAATGCATAATTTTATCCCAACCATAGAAAAAGTAGGGAAGCATGATTTCCTACCCATAGCGTTGAACCGCAGTCTTATCCCTTCTATGTATAATGCAGTCGTGAGCAAATATAGATCAGCCTGATTATCCCACGCTTAGATAATGTAGATCAGCCTGATTATCCCACCCTTAGATAATGTAAATCAGCCTGATTATCCCACTCTTAGATAATGTAAAGCAGAATGATTATCCCACCCTTAGATAATATAAATCAGCCTGATTATCCCACCCTTTGATAATGTAGATCAGCCTGATTATCCCACCCTTAGATAATATAGATCAGCCTGATTATCCCACCCTTGGATAATGAAGATCAGCCTGATTATCCCACCCTTAGATAATATAGATAAGCCTGATTATCCCACCCTTATTTAATGTAGAGCAGAATGATTATCCCACCCTTAGATAATGTAGATCAGCCTGATTATCCCACCCTTAGATAATGTAGATCAACCTGATTATCCCACCCTTAGATAATGTAGATCAGTCTGATTATCCCACCCTTAGAAAATATATATCAGCCTGATTATCCCACCCTTAGATAATATAGATCAGCCTGATTATCCCACCCTTAGATAATATAGATCAGCCTGATTATCCCACCCTTATTTAATGCAGAGCAGAATGATTATCCTACCCTTAGATAATGTAGATCAGCCTGATTATCCCACCCTTAGATGATATAGATCAGCCTGATTATCCCACCCTTAGATAATGTAGATCAGCCTGATTATCCCACGCTTAGATAATGTAGATCAGCCTGATTATCCCACGCTTAGATAATGTAGATCAGCCTGATTATCCCACCCTTAGATAATGTAGATCAGCCTGATTATCCCACCCTTATTTAATGTAGATCAGCCTGTAGAACGTGTTCACTTAACTTTTAATCCTCTTGTTTTCATGAGACAAGGCAGACAGAGGGACATGCCTCCAAACGCAGGAGGGTGTCCTGGAGCAGCTCTTCAGCCAGGCCAGCACACGTGAGGGGGGGCTCTCTGGAGCCACTTAGTACTGGGTATCGCTTACTGGCTCACTCAAGGGAGGTGAAAGGGAGCTGGCCAGCTTCCTGTTTGACAAACCGAATTTGTCATGGATAGCCGATCGATAAAGCCGCTCACTCCACATCCTTTACAGCTGCATTCTAAGGCAGCTGGCTGGAGCCTGGATATCAAACCAATCACTTTTTTCTGCCTGAGCATCAGAGAGCTTCACTTCCTGCTTCCTAAACCTGTCCCGGTGCCCTCCAGTCCGGAAATGAGCTCAAATGCAGCTCCTAACCAGGTTTCCCTCATGAGACAGCTGACTCCTCAAACGCTATGCCACATTGCCGCAACATTATTATGAGGTCAGCACAAGCATCTAACCAGTAGGAGAACCCGAATGGTGTTATCATGTAGACAGTAAAACCTAAAGAACTATCCATGCAGAGAGTGCAACCTAGTGTATGGTCCCAGATAGGTAATGAAAGTCATTCCAAACAGTCAAACATGGAGGAGAATAACAAGCCTCCCAGCATAGTGACCCTAAGCAAGGCCTTAGATGCAGTCCTTTGTGTGAATGAGCCTTAATTCCATGGGCAGAAGATTACTCCAGCCTGTTTGTCTGTCCATAACTGGAGCGCCACCCCTTGCAATCTATCTATTTTTAGCCCTACCCCCTGCATACTGTGTGTTTGTCTGTAACTGGAGCCCCACCCCTCTACAGTCCCACCCCCTGCAGTCAGTCTGTAGCTGGAGCCCCACCCCCAGAAGTCTGTCTGTCTGTAGCTGGAGCCCCACCCCCTGCAGTCAGTCTGTAGCTGGGACCCCACCCCCTGCTGGCTGTCTGTCTTTATCTGGAGCCCCACCCCCTCTGGGCTGTCTGTAGCTGGAGCCCCACCCTCTGCAGGCTGCTCTCCTTTCGGCTCATTGTGATGTAAGTAGGGCCGTTGCTCTTGCTGAGAAGGCTGAGGAGATGCTGCACATCAGCCCCCAGGATTACGGCTCAGGAATGTGCCGGCCGGCAGCAGGGCTGATCAGGAACATCCACAGGCCAGCACTACATTCACTCCCCAGAGAGCATTCTTATTCCTCAGTCTCCCTGACTGGGTAAGACAAGCTGCATTCTGCATTACAAAACAGAATCAGTAGAGAGGTCGAAGGCAGCCATTTTGTTTTTTAATCTACTCAAAGACAAAATGGTTCACCTGGCTTTAGACACATGAAAGTGTCTGTCTGTCTGTCTGTCTGTCTGTCTACCTGCCTGTCTGTCAATCTGTCTGTCTTGCTGACTCTTTCTCTCTCTCTCTCTCTCTCTCTCTCTGTCTATTCACTTCTTGTCCATGGGCTAGTAGAGTAATGACCAGTCAGCCAGCTGGTGTTTCATCCACTGGATGCCCAGACCCTGAGCCAGTACTAAGCTCACAGCACAGAAATGGAGAGAGAAAAAGATGGAAAATGAAGAATACAAAGGGTGCGATAAGAGAGAGCAGAGTGGAGATGAAGAGAGGTACAGCACAGCTGATAACCTCACAATGGTGACTGAAAAAACAAAACAACATGGACCATGTGGGATTCCGTCTGCAAACACCCGTTCATTTTAGAAAAGAGCCATATTTAAACACCCGTCATTTAAAAAAAGAGCCATGTTTAAACACCCGTTCATTTCAGAGAAGAGCCCTGAATAAATAGCCATTTATTCTAGAAAAGAGTCATGTTTAAACACTCGTTCTTTTCAAAAAAGAGCCCTGAATAAACTGCCATTCATTCGACAAAAGAACCATGTTTAAATACCAGATCATTTCAGAACTGAGTCCTGAATAAACCGCCGTTAATTCTAGAAAAGAACCATGTTTAAACACCAGTTAATTTCAGAAATGAGTCCTGATTAAACAATTTATTTCAGAAAAGGACTGTGTTTAAACACCCGTTCGTTTCAGAAAAGGGCTGTGTATAAACACCTGTTTATTTCAGAAAAGATCCATCTATAAACACCTGTTCATTTTAGAAAAAAGCCATGTATAAACACCCATTCATTTCAGAAAGGGACAGCCTATAAACACACATTCATTTCAGAAAAGGGCTGTGTATAAACACCTGTTTATTTCAGAGAAGGTCCATGTATAAACACCTGTTCATTTTAGAAAAAAGCCATGTACAAACATTATTACAGTTCAGAAAGGGACAGCCTATACACACCCGATTATTTCAGAAGATGGCTATGCATAAACACCATTCATTACAGAAAAGGGCAATCTAGGTTTGAAGGAGGTGTGGCCATATAGCTTCTGCTCCCTCTGCCTTTAGCCATAAATAAAGCTTTCCTGGTCCAGCCTCTCTTGGTCCATTCCCAGAATGCCTTGCATCTAATGGACACAGTATGCATGCTGGTGCACGAGGCCCATTCCAGGCTCCTTCAAAGGTTTACCGTAGCAGCAGCAGGGTGGACCACATTGTCTTGATGGAGAGCAAATTCGTTCGTTAACGCTGCATCTACGCATCTCCCCGGGAAGGTCTTTCTAGATTTGATCTCCTTTTGAATCATCAGCATCAGAGCTGATCATGACAGCTTCATCCTCAATGAAAGCAGGCACTGAAAAACACTAGACGTTTATAATATAAACCAGCAACATTCTAGCGAATTTGTCGGACTGAAGCATACACTGCTCAGGGGACAGGCGCTGACACTTCTTGCCCTGAATCAGGCTGTCTGGATGCCCTCTGTGGACCATGTCCTAGTAACTAAGCTGCCCCCTGCTGAAATCGCAAGAGAGAGGCCTCTCTGCAGGCCGGTATGCAAGATGCTCACATCCCGCTTTCCACACAAGTACATCTCGTCCATGTTCGTCACACAAGCTGGCGAATTAATCTTACAAAATGCAGTTCGATGGGGCAGAGCGGGCACTCAGAAATAACGCATGAAATCTGCACAGAAATCCAAATGTGCGAGAAATGAATATGGATTGGGGGAGGAAAACTGTGGGTGTTGGGTTGCATAAACAGCAAGAAATCAGCTGAGATGAATGGCCCTGTAGTCCATACTCTCAAGGTGACGGTACACAGTGAGCCCACAGAGGCTCTGGACCTTGAGAGGGTCCATGCATCACTGAGCACTGACCTACCAAGTGCCTAAGGATATCTGACCAATCAGATTTAAGGATGCCTAACCAATCAGCTTTAAGAATGCCTTACCACTTAGATTTATTATCCCAGTTAAGCCCAAACACCACCCTCACACAATCCATTCAAAGGCACATGATGAAGTCAGAAGAAGGATGGAGAATCAGCCAGGCCCCTGAGCACAAACCAGGTGAAGCTCAGAAAAGAATGGCTTCAGAATACCTATATTCCAGAATCATTAGTGTGCTTAACTGCATGAAGCAATTATTAAAATACTGGGGAAACCTTCTAACATTTGGAAATTGAGATTTTACTCAGGAACTATTACTATGCTAAATAATCACAACAGTACTTGAGAGTCATTATTCTACTGGTAAATTTTATAGCATTGAAGAATCACTGCAGTACTAGGGAACTACTGCAGAATCTCTACAGTACTGAAGAATCATTCAACTGATGAAGAATCATTACTATATATACTATATGTATAGGAAAATGGCTATAGTACTGGACAATTATCAGAGAGTTATTGTATAGGACAATCACCACATTACAGGGGAATTACTACTCAACTAAGGATTCACTGCAGTATCAGGGTGTCATTACTGTATGGGAGAATCACCACATTACTACCGAATTATTACTCTACTAAGGATTCACTACAGTACCAGGGAATCATTACCGTTTTGGAGAATTCACCACACTACTGAGGAATTATTACTCTACTAGGGATTACTGGCAAACTTCACTTGACTTGGCAGCATATTACTGGAGAAGCCTAACTGTGGTGCGGACCCATGGCAGTCACAGCAGAAATGAGAACACGTGACCCAGCATTTAAAATCTTAAGGAAAGCCTATCACTCTCTCACAGTTCAAACTCAGTGTCTGTAGGCTGAAAACACAAAAATCAAAGAGATACACCAGCAAAAGGTATAAATGAAGAATAAGGGCATTGTCTTACCTACAAGAGCAGCATGACAGCGTGGGGTGAGAGAGAGCGAGCGAGAGAGAGAGAGAGAGAGAGAGAGAACGATTAGTACTGATAGGCAAGACAGGACATAAAACATCACTCCAACTGCAATATCACATCCAATCAGATCTCAGATAGAGACCCTGCTATTCAGTGGCATCTCTGCTGACATATAGACAGTCCATGCACTGAGCTACACCCCAGTTATGGGAATGTGGGCACCCAATCACATCTTAGACAAGGCAAGGAAATGGCATCAGATCATCCCGTTTATGAAATGTGGTACCAATAACCTCCTAAATGCAGACCACAGGCCACAGTCACATCCCGTATTGGGACAGATGTGTAGACTGTGGGCATTCAATAACATTCCATATTACACCACCAATCAAATCACAGATGTAAACTACTGTCAAATCACACACCAAATATGGGCACAGACTGTGCTATTGGCAGACAAGATGACCAGTACATGGGACTAAGGTCCAGTTCACTACCCCACTGAAGTGACCTCTGATCTCACTGAGTTTATAAAAATACACTTTTCAGGAGAATTTTGACCCCATTCACCCTGTTTCAAACAAGAAGCATCAAAGGCAGTGGATTTGCATCCTGTCGCTGCCGGCTGATGATCACATTGCAGTATGAAGGTCGTGTAGGTCAGGCAGGGTCAGGGTACCCCCAGCCGGAGAGCTCACTTACTTACCTGCCTCCCCACTGAGGCATGACGCGTGTAATTTACGTTTCATTTATTCAGCAGATGTACATTTCTTTATTTGAGAAAGCGGGGTCAGACAGTCCCTGGAGTAACTGGGGGGTGAAGGCCTTGCTCAGGGGCCCAGCGGTGACATCATTCTGTCGACCCCGGGATCTGAACCAGTGACCTTCCAGTGATCACAGGTACAGCATCATAACCCACTAAGCCACACCCCCCACCATCAGTGGCAGTTTTTAACCCTAACCAATTCACAAATTTCACCATTCTGATGGTAATAGAGCAGGATCCCATGTGGTATCCTTACCCCCCCCAGGGAAGGCAATATGGTGATTTTCACAGAGGGCCAATGTCATCACCCAGACTAAAGGCGCAGGACTTAGAGCAATGTATGAGTGTCATTCCCGACTGAGCCACAAGGGGAGCTGCATCGCTTATGTCTCAATTTGCTTTAATTTGTTTTAATTTGTGTTCCCTTCCACCCTCCTTCAAGAAGTGGTAGGGCCTTGACCGGTATCCAATTAAAGTGAGTAGCTTGACAAGAACACAGGAGTGTGATTACGGGGAGGCCACAGCCCTGAGTCACTGCTACATGGCAGAGAGAGCCGCAGGCTCGTGCGGGAAGCAGCTGGACGACTCTTTAGAGACATTACTGCCTAGCTGAAGGAAATGTACATGGGAATGTGAATTCATCTGAACTGATGAAATTAATTTCACGAGGTAAAGAAGGAACCCGCTTAAAAAGTGTGACCCAGGATGTTTTCTTTAAAAAACAGCAAACGTGGATTCACGGTTTAAATCCAGGGAAAAGAGTGATGTATGTTTCTGTCTTTCAAATTCAGTCCTGTGACTCTAAGTCACCTTCATTCACCCAACCTGGAGATCATTCCCCTACTATCCAGCCCCCATAATTCCCCCCACAGCACAGTTAGCAGTAATTAATGAATCACTGCAGAGCTCTCATGTTCAGCAAGGATTCAGGGACCTGTTTTCTACTGTTGTTTTGCAATCTTTTTATGTGCTGCAATTCCACAAAGACCACTAGAGGTGCTGTGGCAAAGGTAAACAGGACAGCAGGAGGAAAGGGCAGACTGATAGTGGATTCATCATTACTGCAGGCAAACCTGCACAAAGGTTCCTGACCTGCAAAGTGGCCTGTGGCTGCTCTGATGACACGCGCTTATCCAGTCGCAGAGCAAGACAAACAGACACCGAAGCCACAGAAATCACGTATCACTCACTAGCCATTCATTTTTCAGTCACTATCTCATAGCTCCTCTGATTACTATCTAATTCATTCAGGCTATTATCTCTCATATTTTACGGTTACAATCTCCTGGTTAGTATCTCATTACTTCAGGTTGCAGTATCTTACCTCTGGTTACCATCTCTCATTACTTCAGGTTACTATTGATTGTTCCCTCTGGTTACTATCTCATTACTTCAGGTTAGTGTATCTTGCCTCTGGTTACTATCTCTTATTTGTTCTCTTTGGAGCAGAAATTCATCTCTGTTTTGGAGTCTCACCCATATCCCACCTCTCACAAACTGGTAGCTTCCGGAAGGTTCCACGCACATAAAAGCCAAAGGTTAATTCAGAGGCTGTGCCCTATTGACAGAGAACTGGCATTTTGCTCACTTTGTTATAGGAAACCGAGTTGTATACAGAATTACACCATCCCTCTGGAAGTCGTGGGAAATGCGTGACTACGGCATACATCCATCTTCCCTGCATATCCAGTACAGTGTCTCAGTGAGCCTGGAGCCAATCCAAGGCAGCACAGGGCTGGATGCAATGCTAGCTCATCTCAGTTTTCACATTCCCACACACACACACACACACGAACACACACACACACACAGACCTGTATTCATATCTTTGTGGGGACCATCCATTCATTTCTATGAGCGAAACCCTAATCCCAGCAATGACAATATTAACCTCTACCCAGTCCTAACCTTACCCGTAAGTAACCAAACAGAATAGACTATAGGCATTTTTAGTTCTTTAATTGCAATCACAGATTTTTATAAAATTGAATTTCTACTTGCCCTGCGATGGGCTGGCCCCCTGTTCAGGGTTGTTCCCTGCCTCGTGCCCGTTGCTTCCGGGATAGGCTCCGGACCCCCCGCGACCCAGTAGGATAAGCGGCTTGGAAAATGGATGGATGGATGAATTTCTACTTTGGGGGACCATTGTGGGGACATCTGATTATGTTACGTATATCTGACCCACACACACACACGCACACACACGCACACATACGCACTAACTGCATGTTTATACTCAGAAATAAAGGGTGAAAACACAGGGACAGCGTGCAATCGGGGCAAACACAGAGCAGGGGGCTTCAAACCGCTAACCCACAGGGACAGCGTGCAATCGGGGCAAACACAGAGCAGGGGGCTTCAAACTGCTAACCCACAGGGCCAGTATGCAGTTATGAACATAATTCATATAAGTATGAATACAGAGGACAGACAATAGAAGGCCCAGCTCTGGCCTCCAAGGCCACCATAGTGTATTACTAGTCTGTGGGAGAAACCTCTTGCACTTCATCCTTCCCTTAATAAGGTCCGGCTCTGCAGAGACCTGTAATTCCTGCCATAATTATTGGTTTCAGCTCATCCCAAAGGTGCCAGCATGAGGGCTCTTTGCTGTCCTATAGATTTACATGTTACAGTTGCACCTACAAAGGGGCAAAGCACTGGGGTGGATGTTTCCTGTTACACGGTAAAATGAAGGCCTGTGTGCAGAATGGCCCCCTTGGGCACCGAGGGCTCCCATCCCCAGACGATGCCCCGGTGATCTTTCCCTCCTCTTTTCCATGCCAAAGCCACACAGTCCTTCATTCCTCTCCGGTCTGGCTCGTCCGGGAGGCCGCGACCTCACAGATGGTCCTGGCGCTCTTTTACCACACAGCTTCCCCGGCCACCAGCAAGAGCCCCTTTGTTAGAGATCTCATTACCAGGCATATCACTCACTGAGTCAGATACAATGAGGATCCTTTCAAAAGGGTGTTTGCTTGGAATGAAAGGCAGGCTGCCAAATCTCGGTCCCTGGAAAAGACCATCCTGGGCTCCTGGAGCAGGAACTGTCCAGGCTCTCGGGGACCATGGAGGCTCTTTTACTAGTTCAATAGAAAACAAGAGGTGATGGGAGTTATTAAAGCCAGATCCAGCTTATGTGGCAAGGAAAGTAGCATCTTGAGGTTGTTAGGAGAAAAGTCATTAGCGATGTTCTGCCTATAGACTGTGAGTGGATTTCAGCTGACAGCGGCCAAGGATGCGTAGGCTCTGCTCCTCTCTGCGTAGGTTCCTCCACGACATCTGCTCGTCCTCACTCAGTCGTAGATATGGAGTTTGCAGCTCCCTACTCAGGTTCCGCTGTAGTGCCTCCAGAGGCTACTCACACGTGGCTACAGTCTGCTAGTTGCCAGGTTTTTAAGTGGGTCTGCTGCTTCTTAGGATAACTTAGTATAGCCTAAGACAGTCTTGTTACAACTTACGGCATGCGTGGTGCTAGATCCACATGAAGCATGTATCACTAACAAGTGAGCATTCATTTCATTGCACATTCTGGCACTACCTGATTAGTATTCTCCATATTTCTCTATCGAGGGATCATTCCAGAAATTGACTGGGACACCTGCAGTGTTAACTAGAGTGTTCACAAAGCAGATAACTGAACACAACTGAAGTGTTACTGTTGGCTGAGAAGCCCAGCTGAACTTGGACTCTCAACAAAGTTTCAATGCATCACATGTGAACCCAGAGGGGGGTTCCTGAGGTCACTGTGATGACATTCTAAACCCAGAACGAGGGTTTCCAAAGTCACCAGGATGGCGTCCTAAACCAAGAGCGAGGGTTCCCGAGGTCACTGTGATGACATTCTAAACCCAGAGGAGGGTTCCCAAGGTCACCATGATGCCGTCCTAAACCCAGAGGGGGGTTCCCAAGGTCACCATGATGGTGTTCTAAACCCAGAGCGAGGCTTCCCGAGGTCACCGTGATGCTGTCCTAAACCCAGAGGGGGGTTCCCAAGGTCACCGTGATGGCATATTAAACCCAGAACGAGGGTTCCTAAGGTCACCATGATGGCATCCTAAACCCAGAAGGGGTTCCCAAGGTCACCGTGATGGTGTCCTGAACACGAAAATAGATCATGAGACTTGAGCCAGGGAAGACAGAAGCTTATTTCAATCCTCTGTACAGCATTTTAAGAACTACAGCTTATTAAAGCAGACACACACATAGAAGCTTATTGCTTGAAAAGCAGTCATCACGCTCCTGAAATATGCATCATATTCAAAATTTTAGCATGTCCTTTTTATGTTTCATAGTGTGGCTGCATGCAGTCAAAAGGAGACAATAATGGAAATGTGCACATTATGTAACTAAATCCAAAGCAATGAACCCTGATTTAAATCCATGCTAAAGTGTAATGAGAAAATCAGTCCATATGGTTTGCATCTTCAATTCTGCTTGCGACAAGAAACCAAAACACCACTTTTTTACTGTAGCCGACATGGAATTAATTTCAGCAAAAAATATCCGTCCTGTTATTATTCAGTTTTCTGTGCACATGGATAAATCTTGGCAGATTTCATTTCCTGATAGGATAAAGGAGAAGTACAGCCCTGCAAAGACTGGGCACTATGAAAAGGATGAGTTATCCCTGAGCTGGGAATGACACTCTCTGACCTAGAGATGCTGGGAATATGAAATACAAAGTGGCAGGGAACCCTGTGTGGCAAGGTCACATACCAGCAGGATTTCGGCCGAAAACGTGAGGGATTCTCGCTGTCTCTCAAACACACACACACACACAGGACATCCTGCAGGGCTACACAGCTGGCAGGCTGGCCAAAGGTTAACAGACCATCATGGAAGGTCTCACAGTTTTCAGCCAAACTTAATTCACTGTCACTTATTTTACTCTTTTGTGGATTCTTTATTTAGTCAAGTGAGGTACCTTTCTCAAGGATACCATTGCATGGTTCCTGTTTGGAAGTCTTCAGCGTATGTCGTTTTAACCAGTTTTAGGCACAGCTGTCCCATAATTCTACTTGTTTTTCCCTATAGCTAAGAGGGATTCTATCACCTGACACTGCCTTCACTTAAGTGAGGTGTCATTGTGTTCAGCGTGTGAGATGTCAAGGTCCATTGGTGTCAAATGCTGACGTGTACTCACACTTGGCCTTTCTGTGCTCTTTTTCACGCAACATCCATAAAATCTGCTGATGAGGCAGCAGGCGAATCAGCCACGGGGTAACTGTGCACCAGAGTGCAACTGAGCCTCCAATAGCTATGCAAAGGCTGGGTCTGATCCTGCGTGACGCACGGGGATGCGGCTGGGAAGCTGAGGCATCCTCAAGCTTTTCCATCAGGATTTCATCACGTCTTTAATGACCCAAAAAGACTTGGCACCTTCGAGCACAGAGGTAAGGAGTGGAGCAGGGAGCCACTGAGACAGTGTCACCAGAGGACAGGAGCACCAAAGAGAACCAAAAAGCATCACAGGGCATTGCTAAGAAGCACCCAGAGTCTCCGAAAGAACATGTGTTTCGAATCCCAGGCAAAGTTCCCTACACAGAGACCCCCGGATGATCCGGGTCTCGCCAGTCAAACAAGCAAAGACACAGACTGCAGCTAAATGAACAATTTCACCAGATGTGGCAGAAGATCAGGGGAGGTGCTCCTTCAGCCGCTCCTGACCGAGCTTAACCACCCAGAACTTCTCTCAGTAACCAGAGCAGAGCATGGCCCTGAGGGAGAGCCAATGGCCCATTAGGGGATAGGTTAACGCAGAGTGGGCAATCGGAGAGCTAACTAACACAGGGACCGTCATCAAAGAACGATAAAGCAGGATGAAGCAGAAAAACACGAGGGAAGCATAAGGCCCGGAAAACGAGAGTCAAGTGCCATTCGGAATGGCCCAATGCATCACGCCGACAGCCAGGAGTGCTGTTCACTCAACATGCTGACTCTGGGTTTTAGCATTTAAAATGAAGAGTAACCTTATGCTTTTTAAATGTTCAGAAACAGCCAGGCTTTGGCTCAGGCTTGTGTTTTCTTGCCGGCATCAAATTGAACGCACCTCGCATTCCAGCCAGAGAGGGCAAGAGCAAGACAGGAACCACGGGATAAGCGTCGGCAACATGGTTAAGGCGGAAAAGCAGCCGTCACTCTCGGGCCTGGCATGCGGACACAGAGAACCCTGCAGGCTACTTCTTGGTTCGTGTTCCTCCTCATTGACCCTGTCAGCGCCAGGTTCCTTGGCAGGTGCCTCAATTAACTATTTATTCAAGCACACCTCAGGCAAATTTAACAATTGATCAGTGTACCTATGCTTGCAGATGGCACACAGGTGTGAAAATGCCTCAGCAGACACTTGGAGGGCTGAAGAGATCGGAGGGTTAGAGCGAAGCTGGCGCTCGGCCGAGGAAGGCACACGCTGGACGTCAGGTGATGTGCATCATGCAGTGATTCTCAGTGGAAAAACCGCGCTGACGGCGGGAGAGGCTGCTGTACCTTCCAGCGAAAAGCCTCAGCACAGTGGATCGGGCTGAGGGTCAGGCTCACGGCTCACACAGCACAGCTGAGACCTTGTGCAAGGAAATGGTGCAGCTGTGCAGTCGAGCAACAATCGGGCCTCAGAAATGGCTATAGCATAGTAAACCGATTAGCGGACATGCTTAAGTGATGAAAAAACGAAAAAAGTGGCCTTCTTCCTCTTGAAACAAACACTGCCTACTTCTTCTCTGCAGGCTCTCCATTTGCATGAGATGTACCCCACCCCCCCACCCCATTAAGATTTGTCCTGAATGCAGAATTGCTGTAAGAACCCATCAGCACAGAAGTTGTTTTAAACGCTGCTACGGGTGTGGCACATGTTAAAATGCCCATCATTCTGTGTTTTTAAACCAGGCCAATGCACAGAGTAGAGTTCCAGTCCATTAATGTCTTCCCTGTAAGATTTTAACTTTTTAGCTATAAACACCAAATCACTGCATGCTACTGGCCTGAATGATTGTGTACTGTGGTGACACCTTTACCCTCCTGAAGTACTCTGTGCTACACTGTTAGCCTAAATCACTGCATGCTACTGGCCTGAATGACTGTGTACTGCGCTGATAGCTGGGCTCTCCTAAAGTAGGCCTACTCTGTGCTACACTATTAGCGTAAATCACTGCATGCTACTGGCCTGAATGACTGTGTACTGCGCTGATAGCTTGGCCCTCCTAAAGTAGGCCTACTCTGTGCTACACTATTAGCCTAAATCACTGCATGCTACTAGCCTGAATGACTGTGTACTGTGCTGATAGCTTGGCCTTTCTGAATTACTCTGCACTAATATTAGCATGAAGCAGTGCATACTGTGCTCCTAGCCTGTAGCTCTGCTATAATATTATGCTAACATATCCCATGCTTCTCTCCTATAGCATTCTGCAGCTCAGTGCTAACACCCCCACAGAGACCCAGCATGCATTTCAGCTTCCCCACAGCCACAGGCTTCTTGGAGAGGCCTGCTCCTCCCTGGTGACCTGAAACTCCAACAGTTGTGAGCACAGTGCCAGACTGGGTCCAGGCCAGTGGAATGGGGGGAGTGTCTATAAAGAGACCAGGGCCTTACCTCCGGAGGACCATCAGTCATCAGGATGTGTAAGGTACAGCACCCCTGACAGGAACATTCTGTGGTTCCTCTTCCCTCACCTGCCCTAGACAGAGCTGGTGGAGAGGACTCCAGAGCCCCCCCTCCCCGCAAATGAGCCCCTCCAGGAGCTTCATGAAAGCTTCATGTAAAAGCAGAAAAAAATGCATCTTACAGATCCAACCCAGAATGCTGAATGTCGTCAGCCAGCAAAGATGAAGTTGGCCTACGATTCGGGCTTCTCCTGTCGAGATGTTTGACAAAGTAGCTGCCAAGCCCCCGGATAAAAGGCTGCCAGCTGAGACCGTGGGCAGAACGGGGCTGAACAGGAGGATCAAGCTCGGCGTGGGGAAATCCAGGTTATGCGGGGACCGTTTGCACAGCTGCAGCAGGAGAAGCAAAGGCACCCCACAGGCAGTCATACACGGTTGTTACAGCGCCAGAGCGTGTCCATCGCGGTGCTCCTCTAGTGCCAGCAAGAAATGGCCTACTTAAGATGATATTAATAAATTATGAATAAGGCCTAATTTAATTCAGACACATGAAGCCATAATTATGACAAGAATGAAACAATCAAACCACTTTTCCTAAAAATCCTGCTGACAGATATTCACCAATCTTTTTCCCTGAATGCACTTCATCTTATTCCATCAGGAGTCAGAGACCCTTCCTACACCGCTGAGTCCAAAGTCGAGCGCAGTGCTTTGACCACATTACCGGTCCAACCGCAGCCCTAAAGCCCAGAGCCCGGTGCTTTGACCACATTATGGCTCCGACCACAGCCCAAACACCCAGAGCACGGTGCTTTGACCACATTACCGTTCCGACCGCAGCCCAAACGGCCAGAGCACGGTGCTTTGACCACATTACCGGTTCGACCGTAGCCCAAACGCCCAGAGCACGGTGCTTTGACCACATTACTGGTCCGACCGCAGCCTAAACGCCCAGAGCCCGGTGCTTTGACCACATTATGGCTCCGACCACAGCCCAAACACCCATAGCACGGTGCTTTGACCACATTACCGTTCCAATCGCAGCCCAAACGGCCAGAGCACGGTGCTTTGACCACATTACCGGTCCGACTGCAGCCCAAACGCCCGGAGCCTGGTGCTTTGACCACATTATGGCTCCAACCACAGCCCAAACACCCAGAGCACGGTGCTTTGACCACATTACCGGTCCAACTGCAGCCCAAACGCCCAGAGCACAGTGCTTTGACCACATTACCGGTCCAACTGCAGCCCAAACGCCCAGAGCATGGTGCTTTGACCACATTACCGTTCCGACCGCAGCCCAAACGGCCAGAGCACGGTGCTTTGACCACATTACCGGTCCGACTGCAGCCCAAACGCCCAGAGCACAGTGCTTTGACCACATTACCGGTCCAACCGCAGCCCAAACGCCCAGAGCACGGTGCTTTGACCACATTACCGTTTCGACCACAGCCCAAACGGCCAGAGCACGGTGCTTTGACCACATTACCGCTCCGACTGCAGCCCAAACACTCACAGTCCCACCATTACCCCCCTAACTCACAGCCTTAGGAAGCTGACCACCGGTTGACCGTCGCTATCTTAGCATGGCAATGAGGAACATGGGTTGTTTATCCCAGCATAGCCTACGGTAGAGGTTTTGATGCAGCTTCTCTACCTGTATCACTCTTAAAGAACATCGATCTGTATAAAGAGGTAAAGAGTCCCTCTGGATAAATGCATCAGCTAAACAACTAAATGCAAATGTCATGCAAAGCCCTGAGAGGAAGGGTGCTCATCAAAGTGCTCCCTCAGCGGGGGAATCTGTATCCGGAAAGCACTGGGGCATCCCAGCCTCGGGGCAGCGTCCACGGCGGCGCCGGGCGGAGCGGGACAGGGTCACGGCCTGGCTGTCTCCGCCCACTCCACCAGCCGTTATTCCATTACAATGACCAGCGTGCAGCGCCAGTGCATTAAACAGCTTCTCATTAAACAGCACGGTGCAGACCTACGATCGAGGTATATGAGGAGCTCCCCAGCAGAGACCACAGGAGCCAAGAACAAGGAAATATGGAGTGATAAAGCCCTGGGGAGAGCTCTTCACTGTCATGTGCAAGCGGCGGACAGTAGAGCAGCAATTCCCAACAGCCAATCACAGGCAGCATACCATGCCATAACCACAACATCCAGCCAGTACCACAAGCTCTGTACCACACCCAATCCAGATTATCGTCATTGTTAAAATAATGTAAAATAATGTAATAATAATGTACAGTAAATGGAAAAAAAACTTCATTTTATTGTGTTTTTAATTATTGTAGTGAAAAAGCCTAACTTATCTTTCAGCTGATTCATGTTTACAGATGATGCTGCGATTTAAGAACATTAGCTTGTAATGATACAGGATAGCAGGTTCAGCAGCCATCAATTCCTGAACCTGAAGGTCCAGCCTGTCATTGGATGAATGGCTCCTTGTTTACTGACATGTCAGTTTTTGCACATTAAACTGTGGTTTTTCCAGCCCACGCTAAAGTGCCCTTAACAGCCACACTCTACTGCAAAACTTGGAGTGAGTATCTGAGGCCTGTGACCTCTAGCTGACACAGCCTTTATTACATTTTCAAAAGTTACTGGTTGATTTTCTTGGCCAAATCTAAATCAAAGAACTTTACGCTTTACTCAGCGCTTCCAGGAAATAGCGCACAATGCAGTCACGGCTGCAGGTCCCAGGCCTATTTAGAAGCTGACATATGATTTACATTCCTGCAAAGCCCACAGGAAAGATCTCTGTGCCCGGATATGGTTAGGGCTCATCTGGAGGGAGTCCATTTATCAGACACGTTCCACATTTCGCCCACAGCCTTCTGGTTTCTTCATAGGTTGCATGTGATTGGATAACTTAATCTCAATGTGACATAGCAGCAGACCAACCAAAACACAGTAGTGGATAGAGTGCTTACACAGGCCTTTTCCCAAAGAGAAACAATTGGGTTAAGACAGGAAAGCCATTTTCCAGCTGGTATTATAAGAAACACCAGAACCTTACGCTCCAGACACATTACTATAACAAACCCCAGGACCCTACACTCTAGACACAATACTATAACAAACCCTAGAACCCTATGATCCAGACACATTAGTATAACAAACATCAGAACCCTACGCTCCAGATACAATACTATAACAAACATCAGAACCCTACGCTCCCGACACAATATACTATAACAAACCATAGAACCCGACGCTCCAGACACAATACTATAACAAACCCTAGAACCCTACGCTCCAGACACATAACTATAACAAACCTTAGAACCCTATGCTCCAGACACATTAGTATAACAAACACCGGAAACCTACGCTCCAGACACATTACTATAACAAACACCAGAAACCTACGCCCCAGACACATTACAATAACAAATCCTAGAACCCTCTGCTCCAGACACATTACTATAACAAACATCAGAACCCTACGCTCCAGACACAATATACTATAACAAACCCTAGAACCCGACGCTCCAGACACAGTACTATAACAAACCCTAGAACCCTACGCTCCAGACACATTACTATAACAAACCCTAGAACCCTATGCTCCAGACACATTAGTATAACAAACACCGGAAACCTACGCTCCAGACACATTAGTATAACAAACACCAGAAACCTACGCTCCAGACACAGTACAATATCAAATCCTAGAACCCTCTGCTCCGGAAACATTAGTATAACAAACACCAGAAACCTATGCTCCAGACACATTACTATAACAAACCCTAGAACCCTATGCTCCAGACACATTAGTATAACAAACACCAGAATCCTACGCTCCAGACACATTACTATAACAAACACCAGAACCCTACGCTCCAGACACATTACTATAACAAACACCAGAACCCTACGCTCCAGACACATTAATATAACAAACCCTAAAACCCTATGCTCCAGACACAATATACTATAACAAACCCTAGAACCCGACGCTCCAGACACAATACTATAACAAACCCTAGAACCCGACGCTCCAGACACATTACTGTAACAAACACCAGAACCCTACGCTCCAGACACATTACTATAACAAACACCAGAACCCTACACTCCAGACACATTAATATAAGAAACACCAGAACCCTACGCTCCAGACACATTAATATAACAAACACCAGAACCCTACACTCCAGACACATTACTATAACAAACACCAGAACCCTACGCTCCAGACATATTAATATAACAAACCCTAGAACCCGACGCTCCAGACACATTACTATAACAAACACCAGAACCCTACGCTCCAGACACATTACTATAACAAACACCAGAACCCTACGCTCCAGACACATTAATATAAGAAACACCAGAACCCTACACTCCAGACACATTACTATAACAAACACCAGAACCCTACGCTCCAGACACATTAATATAACAAACCCTAAAACCCTATGCTCCAGACACATTAGTATAACAAACATCAGAACCCTACGCTCCAGACACAATACTATAACAAACATCAGAACCCTACGCTCCAGACACAATATACTATAACAAACCCTAGAACCCGACACTCCAGACACAATACTATAACAAACCCTAGAACCCGACGCTCCAGACACATTACTATAACAAACACCAGAACCCTATGCTCCAGACACATTACTATAACAAACACCAGAACCCTACGCTTCAGACACATTAATATAAGAAACACCAGAACCCTACGCTCCAGACACATTACTATAACAAACACCAGAACCCTACACTCCAGACACATTATTATAACAAACACCAGAACCCTACGCTCCAGACACATTAGTATAACAAACAACATAACTATGTTTCAGACGTGTGTTAATATAACAAAAACCAGAACTCTATAATGGAGACAAACATTAATTTGACAAAAACCAGAAACTTATGGCTCAGGAATGTACTGCTTTCTTGTTTCCTTGTCGTTGAATATCAGATGAGATTATATTTACATTGCATTTACATATTTAGCAGACACTTTTGCCAAAAGTGACATACAAGCAAGGCAAATAGCACTTGTTTTCAAGGAGTCAATTAGGCATAAGTGCAGCTAGGCTGAGCTTCCAATGAATGCCCTGGTAGAAGTGCAAGCAGGATTGGAGCAGGAGTTACAAAACAACTTCTAACAAAGCAAGAACCTAATAAGGCTATTCAAAGGCCAGAAGTGTAACATAAGAATGCTAAGGGAATGTAATGAGGCATCAAGGAGCTCCAAGCAGTGTTGGTCTGCCTAGTCTGACTGAAGGGGGCAAGATGTAACATAGGACTTGAGGATCCTTTTGATGGAGATGGGTGCCTGTCCATTGACGGACCTGTTATCCAACATCAAGGTCTTGAACTTGAGAGCCAATAGGGAGCCAGTGAAGAGAGTGCACGGACTAGAATATGAGCTGCATACTCAGACAGGCATTAACACAACGCTGAAATGAAGAGGCCTGTGCATAAAGACACAACACATGAAAAACCATTCACAATTAGAGAAGCCAAAACCAGCTTTCCAGCCAAGCGTGAAACCCAGAATGAAGTGCATGACAGGGAGAGGCACCCACTGGGCCATGACGTGCCCCGGGAGCCCGATTAAGGGTACAGCCCCAAATGAAGCACTCTCATCTGTCCACAGCGAGGCTCGAAGAAAGACATCTCCTGGGCTGCTTCATAAGGCAGAAGCTCTGGAGCAGAAGCTGCACACCAGTTGATGCTCCTACCTGAAGAAAAATGTTCACCTGCTGTTATCGCCTTAACCTAACAAGTGCTTTATAATCCACCACGCCTGATCAGCAAGTGGGGGCTTTGTCGTCTGCTAGTGCATTTCACTTAGCTTGTTGGCTGTTAGCCTGTTAGCACAGACGGCACCCACGTGTTAACATTTCATGTCCAATGGATATTTAGCTGTGATGCTACGGCAACCCACCAGGCTGGTTCACCCTCAGCAGTCCTGTGGTCCTGCATCCGGACCCTTGATAAGGCTGTGTAACTGAAACCATTATATCCAGCACTGTCCAGTGACATTATAGTCAGGTGACAGCAACCATGCTGACCTTCCACACAGTATCCATAGATCCATACAGCTGCTGTTTTAGTGGCACTGGGCCTCACCCTAAACAAGTCACATGACTGGGCCACACCCTAAACAAGTCACATGACTGGGTCACAATCTCAAAGATAAGTTCCCCCACCACCAGTACTACTCGTATGTGCTTCTGTGTTTGCCTATGTATATGCAGGTGCACATGCATGTGAATGAATAAGTATGTATATGCAGGTGCATATGTGTATGAAAGACTGAGTATGTATATGCAGGTATACATGCATACGAATGAATGAGTATGTATATGCAGGTGCATATGTGTATGAAAGACTGAGTATGTATATGCAGGTGCATATGTGTATGAAAGACTGAGTATGTATATGCAGGTATACATGCATACGAATGAATGA
>JAODLC010000045.1:1181549-1192219 GCA_026781145.1 Hippopotamyrus pictus | reverse complement strand
GTATGTATATGCAGGTGCATATGTGTATGAAAGACTGAGTATGTATATGCAGGTATACATGCGTACGAATGAATGAGTATGTATATGCAGGTGTACATGCGTGCGAATGAATGAGTATGTATATGCAGGTGCATACTGTATGTGTATGAAAGACTGAGTATGTATATGCAGGTATAGATACGTACAAATGAATGAGTATGTATATGCAGGTGTACATGGGTGCGAATGAATGAGTATGTATATGCAGGTGCATACTCTATGTGTATGAAAGACTGAGTATGTATATGCAGGTATATATGCGTACGAATGAATGAGTATGTATATGCAAGTGTACATGCGTGCGAATGTATGCACGTGTACAGTGGAACATTCCAAAGGCCCATCATCTCTTGAACATACAGGTACAGTGTATTATGGGAGAATTCCCTATGGAGGTACCCACTTTTAGCAGCAGCTATCTTTGCACAGGTCCAGTGGGAAGCCGGCAAATGACTTTTCCTAGGTTTCATTAATGGGTATACTGGGCGAGCACTGGGCTGCAGCATCATTAAGGAAGACCGCTGGGTCCGGATCCTACAGCCATGCAGCAGCTGCAGAATGTAGGCCGTACAGCAGCACTCTGCAGCCACAGCCATTCCTGGTGGTTGGGAACACATTTCTGGGAAAGCATCTTGCTGACATTAATGAGAATCACTGGCCCTAGCAACAATATCTCCAACGGGGAGTTTCCTTCGCCTTACATAAGCATATTCGTAGAATAATCATTTAAAGGAAAATGAAAGCTAGGCAGAGCTGCTCACAAACACATGCGTGGAATTCTGCATACTTAATTACTCTGCGCAATGCTAACCCCAGAATGTACTGTGAGTGCTGTAGAACAGCAGGCAGATTTACCCAATCGGTGTTCATGCTGCTAAACTGAGAGCAGGTTCAGCCAATCATTGTTCATGTTGCTGAACTGAGAGCAGGGTCAACCAATCGGCATTCATCTTGCTAAACTGAGCAAAGGTTCAACCATTCGGAGTTCCTGTTGCTAAACTGAGAGCAGGGGCCAGCTAATCAACGTCTGTGTCTCATAATCTCCAGCAGGTCAAACAAATCATTATCTGTCAGACCTGGGACGGGCAATGCCACACCAAATATAGCAGGATGCATATTACTTTTCCACTCAAAATTTTGGTGTGCCTTTTCTGGGAAATAATCAATGGGAGCTTTTTCATTGACCAGTGCCCTTTCTCAGACTGGCACAGACCGTGGTTGCTGGCACCAATGGCTATCGGGCTGAAGGCCTGCCCGGACCCAGGCAGGCCCTCCCTGCAGCGCGGCGGCTGCTCTTTTGGTTGCAGCAGGAAACACAGGCAGAGGGTTCAGTCTCTGAGAGAGCCAGGGTGGGTCCGCTCCCCAACCAACGGCTAGTCGATTAGCGTTTAGCTGTTAGCTCCAGTGGCCAGGCCACAAGGCAAAGGCCCGCTCTGTGGGCCCGCTATGCCGCAGCATCCGTGTCAGTGTGCCCAGCCGTCGCAAGGCCGTCGATCCCTGCAGGAGAAAAGGAGGGAATTCTGGCATGATATTTACAGATTTTACAATCGACTCAATGAGCCAAGAGACATGTGGCTGCAGGCAGCATCACATTACGGCAAAGACATGTGCGGCACCTCAGGCGGGCTCGGCCCCCCGGGGGCATTCCCAACACGCTTGCCGCTTCTCTTTGGAGACAGGCGTCACGGGGGGAGCTCGCGTCAGCACACAAACACGGCGTCAGCACTGCAAGGGCTGCGCTTTCTGACTCAGGTTCCCCGTGCTGCTCAGCATCATGGGAAACTGTGTTTTTAAATCCATGCAGTGTGAAGATGCACAAAACCCACAGTTAGCCAGCGCAAACTTGTCCTGAGCTATAGCACCCTGTAATAAAGAGCTAATTTTATTAACTCCTGGAGCATATGCAAGCTGCTAATGAACACGTCGGTTAGTGGAGAGCCCTGTTAAGCAACGCTAGTGGCAGATAAATGGACTGCATTTATATAGTGCTTTTCTACTCTTACAAGTACTCAAAGCGCTTTATAACTTATGCCTCACATTCACCCATCCACACGCACATTCATACACCGGTGGCGGAGGCTGCCATGCAAGGATCCAACCTGCACACCGGGAGCAATTTGGGGTTCAGTGTCTTGCTCAAGGACACTTTGATGGGGACAGGAGGAACCAGGGCTCGAACCTGCAACCTTCCAGTTGCAGAACGATAGCACTACCTCCTGCCCCACCATCTTCCCCAAGATACTAGCTATTATAATGCTAGCGGTAATCCATCCAACCATTTGCTTATCCTCATTGCAGGCAGTACAGGACACACGGCTGAGGTTCAATCAGGATGAGATGCCAGTCTGTCACAGGACCTGCGCATCCACACATTCAAAGACTCAAGGCTGCATTATGGCTAATCTGCCTGACTCTACGGCGGGACCCCCCACGGCATGGGAGTAACACGCAAAATCCACACCGAGGACAGAGGCAGAATTCAAACCCCCAGGTCTGCAGGTGCGAGGTAATAGCGTCATCCAGGGAGCCACCATGCGACTCACCTACTGGGACTATTTCTGGATGGATGGATGGACTGTGTATTTCACGGCAGCTCCAGGACTGAGTACTCAGCTTCATGTCCAGAAACACAGTACCTACTCCACAATCTGAACGTCACAAGCTACAGGACTGTCGGGAGGAGTCACGGGGGCCAGGAGAAGCTATGTCACGTCTCTGGGCTCATGACTAATTGCTGGGGGTGGCCCCAGCTGGTGGGCTGAGCCCCGCAGACCCCCGGCACAACACAGTCTGCAGCAGCCGGTGAAGGTACCAGTTGCGAGATCTATGGCACACTGGCGGCAGTATCCCCAAAGCGTCAGCAGCAACACCAGCATTAAGGAAGCAGGGAATGAAGCAAGTCGACTTGGAGAGCATTTGGGGGTGGGGCCAACATCGGCGAATGGCACAGGACCTCACAAACATGGCGGGACATACGTGTGTGTGTGTGTGTGTGTGTGAGTGTGCACACACCGATGTGCTCCAACATGGCCGTCGGCACCGTTCAGGCATCGCTGGGGCACCATGATGCCCTGCCACCACCTGGAAGGGAGTTCCTGTGTCCAGCAAGCTTGTACCGATGCCTAAACTGAGTGAAGGTTGCCAAGAGAGACCCAACATACAGTATAGCCAAGGGTCCAATCAGAGACTGTATCCATGGTTACAGGGAGGACAACTAAAACAAAGCAGCTACAGTGATTGCAATAAAAAAATAACAGCCATGGTTAGCTGAGCCAAAGTTTGATTCAAGGGTCCAATCAGTGACTGTGTCCAAGGGTGCAATCGGTGACTGTATCCAAAGGCCCAATCAGTGACCGTATCCACAGTAACTGGAAGTACAACTAAAATGAATCAGCTATGGATGTTACAATTACAATGTAACAGCCACAGTCAGCTGAACCAAAGCCTCAACATCCGTAAAACAGCTCAGACAAATAAAAGCTCCGAACCGCTTACAAGCAAGCAGCGGGTTTGTTAGTAAATACAGTTAGTCAAATGCTCTTTTCAGCCTTAACATCTTACATGATCAACACTCCAGGGCAGAGAAAGTGACACCAACATTACAAAGGGTTTCACAATCAACCCCGTAATTTGTGCCAGCGTTGTGACGGTACGTACTGTATGTACAAGCATACAGTGCAGGGTATTCACATGTACAGGCGTACATACACAGCCTGGGGTGTACAGACACACACATACCGTGGGGTGTTCACACTTACAGGCACACACACACTGCAGGGTATTCACATGTACAGGCGTACATACACAGCCCAGGGTGTACAGACACACACACCCTGCAGAGTGTTCACACGCATCAGCATGCTGGTAACAGATTCACTCCAGAGATTTAGATCTGGTATTCGATGAATGACAGTGAAGTCCATGTGTGCTGCATGCAGTGAGTGTGTGAGAGAGAAGGGGCAACAGCGTGAAGAAATAGCACAGTTAGCAGTGTACAGATTCACCAGGATGTTTATCAAGATAATCATCCCCATTAACTAACATGATTATACAGATACACTACAGATATACTAATGTGGTGATTATGTTAATATGCAGATTTGCAAAGTGGTGATTAAGTTAGCATGCGGATTTACTAACATGCTGATTAAGTTAGCATATGGATTTACTAACACAATAAAGTTAACATTAGTCAACCTGTATAAATATACAGACTCAGAAGTTTGCTGATGAATTCAGCATATTGCTTTACGTTAACGTGCAGATTTACTAACATGCTAATTGATTTAGCATCTAGCTTTAGTAACATACTTGTTAAGTTGGTTTGCAAATTGACTGAAGTATGATGCTGTAGCTTCCCTGTGAGGAGACAGGAGTGTGGAAACCTTCTGTGATGACATGTAACAGGTGCAGGTCCCACGGCCCCAGTTTTCCATGTAACCCCCCAGCCAGCAGGCCATGCACAGATTAAAACATCCTACAGCTAAAGCACAACATCCAGTCACAAAACATTTAGCAGAAAAAGGTCAAATAACTGAACCTAATATCATAGTGTATTTTAAAAAATGCTCCCTGTAGAGAATCGAGTCTTCCTTCCCTAAGGAGGAAATTCATTTAACAAAATTAAATCAACAAAAAGTGTTCGATGTAAGTTAGATAACTGAGGACAGGCCTTGTTTGTCTGTGGACTATTTATAGAAGATGCAGTTCTGTGAAGATGGAAATTAAGAGGTCTTCTGGCTGACATTTCGATAGACTAATACTTCCTCCAAACACTAAACTTCTAGACTGTTTGGAGAACAAACTGCAGAAATTGTGACACAATTAATGCATTGCTGGATGACAGCAGAGAGAATCTGGAGCCACAGAGCTTTCTAGAAACTCCTCAGAGGGTCAGCATCACTAAGACTGCAAAATCCTCAGAGGATCAGTGTCACTGTGACTGCAAGATCTTCAGAGGAGCAATCTCACTGTGACTGCAAGATCCTCACAGGAACAGTGAACTGTATCAGGCAGGACCCCAGACACCCTACACTGTCACTTTTCACTCTCCTCCCATCTGGGAAGCGACTAAAGTCCATTCGGACACGCACCTCCAGGTTCAGGAAGAGTTTCTACCCAACTGCAATCAGACTCATGAACAATCAGTAACCTTGTGTCACCTCCACTGCTACCCGCACATATACTTCTGCCACTGTCTCTATTTATTCCTAGGATTCTGGTCTTACTTATTTATATTCACTTCATCATTACATTCACTTAAGTTATTGCGTGTTTTTTTATCTTCTTGTCTATGTTCACTGTAAGCATTTCATCGTACATGGTACTCATACTTGTACATATGACAATAAAATAATTGGATTGAATTGAATCACTGTAACTGCAAAATCCCCTGAATATCAGTGTCAGTGTTATGGTGGGTTTGTCTGTACCTCAGACATCCAGCTTGTACCTCAGAAACCTGTCCTGTACCTCGGACACCCATCCTGTTCCTCACATATATGCCCTGTACCTCAGGAGGTTACCTTTGGGACACCCATCCTGTACCTCAGAAACTTGTCCTGTACTTCAGACACTCATCCTGTACCTCAGATACATGTCCTGTACCTCAGACACTCGTCTTGTACCTCAGATACATGTCCTGTACCTCAGACACCCATCCTGTACCTCAGATACAAGTCCTGTACCTCAGACACTCATCCTGTATTACAGATACCTACCCAGTACCTTAGACACTCATCCTGTACCTCAGATACCTGTCCTGTAGCTCTTATAATTAGGCTTCAGCACCAGTATTTCAAGCTTCCTATCTTGTCCTGATCCTGATCACTGCATTCCACAAGGCTTTGCTGCAGAGGCCCCACCCATGATTTAAATAAAAGTCTCTGGAGTTAGCAGCCCCCTGTGGTGTGTAAACAAAGCCATCCTCATGTAATTGTGAGAAAACTGCACTGTGCAGGCCAAGGCTGGGCGGGGCTCACACACTGTGTGGCTTCGGGGCATGTTTAACTGCCTTTTCCATCGTAATTAAGTGATCAGAGCAGCAGCACAAACACTCCAGATATGGCCATAACTCAGCGAACCCTCTGTAGGGGCGATTCTGTGCTGAGGCCGGCTGTGACCAACGATGCCAGCCAGGAGTGGGTTGACCTTGAGCCCCTGGGCATCTGGCACAGCACATAGGCAAACACAGCTCTCACAGTGATTACGCTCCCTGAAGAAGCCCACTTGGGGGCGGGGGCACAGTCAGCTGACTGAAGAGGTCCACCGGTTCTGACAGTTGCTGCGGTCCCTATATCACCTGGGAAGCAAGGTGCTGAAGCAGCAGACTCGCATTCCGTTATTGAGAAGCCCCATGAAGTCCTGACAGTGCAAGTTGAAGCCCAAGCAATGCCCTCATCTGATACAAAGTAAGATCGGCTTGCTAAGTCAGCGCCCCCTCAGAAGATGGCGCCCTAGACAGCTTCACTGCCGGCAGCCCCCGTCTGAGACAAAAGTGAAATCTCCTAGCTAAATAGGTGCTCCCTCAGAAGATGGCGGCCGCCTTTGTCGCCAAATGGACTGGCGCTGTGCCCTGTCTCCTCCCAGCCTACCCCCACCCCCAGAAAGGAATCCCCAGAGACCTTCCCCGAAAGCCTGTGTTGCACAGCTGTGTCTATGGAGCCATCTTAGCTTTCTCACAGGATAAGACACTGAACGTAATGCTCTTTTCCGCTCGGCAGTGTTTAATTGTTATACTGCCATATTTCATAGCTGTAAGCAGCATGTAATTCCTGTTGAACATATATTACTACTGCCGGTGTTATAAACAGAAGGCAAACAGCGAGGGGAAAAAAACCTTTTGTGAAAATAAGTGAACAAGGTGATCAGGTACAGTAAGATCTTTAGCAGTGTAAACATCACAGGAGTCTATCAATAACCCAAGAAAAAACATCAGTGTACACTGAACCCAGGGCAGTGTATACAGAACCCAAGAACCCACGTCAGTGTACACAGAACCAACAGAGAACCCACAGCAGTATATACAGATGGCATGAACCCATGGCAATGTGCTCAGAACCAAAGAACCTGCAGTAGTGTACACAGATCATAAGAACACACAGCAGTGTATAGAGATGTCAGAAACCCACAGCAGTGTATAGAGATACCAATAACTCACAGCAGTGTAAACGGATCCCAAGAACCCACAGCAGTGTATTCAGATGTCAAGAACCAACAGCAGTGAAAACAGAACTGACAGCAGTGTACAAAAAAGCCAAAGAACCTACAGTAGTATACATAGATCATAAGAACCCACATCACTGCATATATAACCCACAGCAGTCTACACAGATGCCAAGAACCCACAATAGTATACACAGAACCCAGGAACCAGCTGCAATGTGCTCAGAACCCAAGAATCTAAAGTAGTGTACACAGAACCGAAGAGCGAACCCTGGTGTACTCAGAACACAAGAACCCACAGTAATGTAGTACATAGAACTCACAGAACCCACATCAGCTGTGAAGAGAAACCAAATTACATTTACATGCACAACAGCACTTTGCATAGTAATGAAATGAATAAAGAAAACAAAATGTGAGGCTCCATGAAGCATGTCTGACTGGGAAACGGAAGAAAAGCTGCCACAGAGAGTAACAGTATTCAATCATATAATAAGAATATTCGTAAACGAAAGCAGTTCTGGGATGCTAGGCAGTCATCATGGCCGTTTGCTAGCAGGCTGTCCATGTGCAGTGTGCAGTGTGCAGTGTGCAGGGCACCTGTATGTCTACTCTGCCATTGAGGTGCGTTCCAGGGCCCTACACTGTGCTCCATGTAACCGCGATCCAGACTGGAAAAGAGGAGGCTGGGAACACCAAACAGGCTGCAAGGAAACCCCTAAGCGGGCTACTTATGGGTCCGTCAGTATAAATGTGTTTTCAGAAGAGTTTCACTAAGAGACAGACCAAGCAGCTTTTATCTTGTCCGCAGTGCTGTGGCCCAGACTGCAGCAGTGAGGTTCTCTACACTCCTCACTCGCATCAGTCGATCTGTGGCTGACGATCAGAGGCGCCGATTAGGACGGCAAGACGTTAAAGGCTCAGTAATATCTGGGCCATCATCCCACGATTAAATAAAACATTTTAAATCCATGAAATTCGCTTTGAGAGGTACAGTTTGAGCCTGAAAACTCCTGAACTTACAGCTGTGCAACATTAATGAGAGAAACATCCGCCTTCAAAGCAGATTTCATGGGCCGATCGCGACAGCTGCTCTGCTGCACCTATTTCTATGCTGTTATCCTTCCAGCTATTATTATTTTAATATTATTATATTGCAAATTATTTCTATTGTTATAGTACTTTACCGTCATTATTTTTTATGAATAAACAATTACCTTTTATTAACATGAAAATGTGTTATTTTCTGCTTATTGTTGATTAATATATCTTTATTTGCATTACATTGATGGTTTAATTATAGGTAAAGCGTCAGAGTTAGTATGAGCTTTGTCATGCCAGAAAGAAAAAAAAATGATAATCAAGTGAGTGCAACAATGTGGACTCCTAGCCTGTGGAATCTGGGTTTACTATATGAAGATCAGTTAGGGCACATGCATAAGCATCCCAGATTGGACCCGTCCCACCACGAAAGCCAGGTATACCACCCAGTACTTCCTGAGTCTGTCGGACTTCAGGAAACAGGTCACTGCCAAGACCAAGTGTGTCAGAGATGGAGTCAAGAGCCAGAAGCCCAAGCTGAAAGACAAAGCCAGACAGGGACAATAAAGCAGAACCGGAAACACCGACGTTAGACAGAGCAGACTGCAGCAGCCACACAGAGCCCCGAGCATAGCTCACTGCTCCATACGCACAGAGGACTGGGACTTCCTGTTTTAATGAAGTCCCAGGTGACGAGGTGTAAAGAAAGCACAGAGAGGGAGAAAAGCAGGAATGGGTGTAGGAGGGGAGAGGAGGGACAAATGGTGAGAGAAAGGCTGGGAGAGACAGAGCAGAGAGGGAGAAATAGAGGAATGGGGAGTAAGGGGAGAGAGGAGGGACAAATGGCAGGAGAAAGGCTGGGAGAGAGGCAGAACATAAAGGGAGAAATGGTGGAATTGGGTGTAGGGGTAGAGAGGAGGGACAAATGGTGAGAGAAAGGCTGGGAGAGAGACAGAGAAGAGAGGGAGAAAAGGAGGAATAGTGTCTAGGAGGAGACAAATGGTCAGCGTAAAGTTGGGAGAGAGTGATGGTTTGATGGAAAGGGAACTTTTCAAGCATGTCATTCTACAAACAGACCATGGGAAAGGAGACGTGGTCACCAGCAGGAAGCCAAGTTAGGGCTTTACCTCCCAGCATCTAGTAATGCGCAGTGTGTAGTGAGGCCTCACTTATATGCGTTACCATGACAACAGCAATCTCTCTCCATCGTCTGCCAGGTATCTATGTTGAGAGATACGAGATACAATTCCATTGATTTGTGTGCTAGTGCTTCTTGCAAACATGCTGGAGCTTAAGTAATGCAGGCTGTACCCGCTACCAAGCTTTACCCTAGTATGCTTTACCCTAACCCCTAGTCTATCTGTCAGTCTTCGAAGCCAACCTCCTGATCATCCCCAAACACAACCACCCAGGCATCTCCAAATGCAACCTCCTGATCATCTCCAAAGGCAGCCTCCTGATCATCTCCAAAGGCAACCTCCTGATCATCTCCAAAGGCAAACTCCTGATCATCCCCAAACACCACCACCTAGACATCTCTACATGCAACCTCCTGATCATCTCCAAAGGCAACCTCCTGATCATCTCCAAAGGCAACCTCCTGATCATCTCCAAAGGCAACCTCCTGATCATCTCCAAAGGTAACCTCCTGATCATCTCCAAAGGTAACCTCCTGATCATTGCCAAAGGCAACCACCTGATCATCTCCAAATGCAACCTCCTGGTCATCTCCAAATGCAACCTCCTGATCATCTCCAAAGGCAACCTCCTGATCATCTCCAAACCCAACCTCCTGATCATCTCCAAAGGTAACCTCCTGATCATCTCCAAAGGTAACCTCCTGATCATCTCCAAAGGTAACCTCCTGATCATCTCCAAATGCAACCTCCTGATCATCTCCAAAGGCAACCTCCTGATCATCTCCAAATGCAACAGCCCAGGCATCTCCAAATCCAACGTCCTGGGCATCTCTAAACCCAGATTCCCGGTCATCTCAAAGTGCAATCTCTCAATCATCTCCAAACCCAACCTCTCAAGCATCTCCCCACCCAACCTCCCAGGCATCTCCAAACACGACCACGAAGTTCATACCTAACAACCACATCAAGCCTATTAGCGACTAACTGGTCATGTTTGTAAAACCCCACTTTTCTCAGCCATTTCAAGTGTTCACCACCTTATAGTTCCTTATACTAACCACATGGTTGTCTAGTGACCAGGGGCCGGTTGCACAAAACACCGTAAGTTAAGATTTTCCTTAAAGTCCGACTTAAGGTCTCCTTAAAATAAAGTCGGTTGCACAAAACACCCTTAAGTCTCCTCCTTAAGGTTCAAGATCAAATTTACTTCTTAGTATGGTCTTTCTTTTATTGTATTCCTCCAAAAGTATAATCTTTTCCTCCGCTAACCAATTTGGCTTTCTTGTC
>JAODLC010000045.1:1164708-1177709 GCA_026781145.1 Hippopotamyrus pictus | reverse complement strand
AATTGGAATTGAATTTGAATTTCAGGGGGATTTAAATTCTTACTCTAGTTCCATTTCCTGATTTGGATTGGAATTGAGGAATGCATTCCGGAATGGCCCCAACCCTGGCGTGGTGCATTCTGGGGCTGAGCTATGGACCGGGACATGGCCTGGGCAGTGCTGTCATGTTAGAGGACCCTCACCTCACCCCCCCCCCCCCCGTATCTACCAGGTTTGTGTGGAATAATGTGAAAATGTAGGACCACAGTATGAGTACAGTAGGGACAGGGGCGTGTTGTGATTGGAATAAAGGAATACACATTTGACCGCAGGGTTTGTAGAGTAATAACAGAGGAGTGCAGTGTCTGTAGCGTAATAACACAGGAATGTAGTGCCTGTAGAGTAATAACATGGGAGTGAAGTGTCGATAGAGTAATGAAACACTGGCCATGTGTGTTGCATGATAATACGGGAGTGTACCGTGTGTGGAGTAATAACACAGGAGCACACTGTCTGCAGAGTAATAACACAGGTGTGCAGTGTCTGCAGAGTAATAACACAGCAGTGAAGTGTATGTAGAGTAGTAACACATCTGTGCTTTGTGTGTAGAATGAGTATACAGTATGTGAAGTAATAATACAGGAGCAGTGTTTAGATTAATCCTGTGCTATGTGTGTAAGGTAAAGTAACAACGCAAAAGCATACTTTGAATGGAATAACAGTACAGGAGTGTAGTGAGAGAAAAGGACAGGCGGAACCGAAGAGCGGCTTCCAGCAATGTTTGATTAGATATGCAGCAGAATTCAGCATGAAAAACTGTCCCAATTATCCATGTAGTCCGCAGCCACTTGAATCGTGTTGCAATGCTTGTAGCGATTACAGCGCCGAATTCTCTTGCTCCTACGGTTCAAAGCCTCTTAACACCAAGGCTCTGGTTTGACCTGCTTTCCTCTCCGCTGGCTGATGCCCAGCTCGTCTGCGGTGGTGGCGACAGCAAGTCCTGCCCAGGCAGAGGCTGCTGGACCAGCAGGGAGTGACTCCTTCACTCCGGCACGGAGATGCGTCATGTGACTTGCATTCTCGTGTCTGCTTCCGGTGTCGGCTGTGGACGCATAAGGTGGAGCGGCGGGGGAGCGGGCCCACGAGCCACGGAGCCAGACGAGCCCTCCTGGAAGCGTCTTCAGAAGAAGGCTGGGCCGGGCGGCGGCCCCCCAGGCCCGGAGAAGTGCAGCACAGGCACGAGGGCCGGGCGTGACTCAGACTCTCCAGACACTCCTTGATGTCTCGCCTTGTCGCCGAGGCGTCCAGACTTCGCTGTATATGGCGGCAGGTCATCAGCACAGACCCGCACCCGTTTCTGTGCACCACCGAATCAAACAGAATTACTCCCTGATTTCCCCTGCCTCGGAGCTGTATTACTGTAGGTGGGTGGGGGGGGCTCCATTTAAGGGCAGAGAGACGGATGAGTGGTAACGACAGTGGTGAACAAACCAAGCATTTTCTGTAGACACAGCATGACCCAGAGACCCGTAGATGGGTGATGTGCACTCAGATTACACAGAGACACTCTTACTAAGGTGTACATGCTCACTAACACTCACCCGAACACACACAATACGGAAATAACCCTAATACCTACCACAGCCCTAAACATTACCCAGACCCAAACTTAACCATAAGTAACCAAACAACATTTTGGCACACACACACACACACACACAGTCACACACATTTCGATGAGGAGGCTATAAAAGGCTGCATTTCAGAGAAAGATACAAGCCCATGCACAGCGCCCCTCACTGCACATAGCGAGACACCACGCGCCTTCGGAGCAATGCATGCGCAGTGCAGTTACTCAGCATATCCGAGGCGGTGGCTGTAAAGAGGGGGATCGGTGTGGGGTGTGCTTATGCTTTGTGTTAGCAATCAGACAGAGATACCCATCAGGCAAAAGGGTCACCAGCAGTGCACTGCAGGACGAAAGCACTCGCTATCTACACCGGCTCAGGGGCACATAGCCTCTATCCACATGCAAACCAGGTCAGGTGACACACCCAGACCCCCCCTCTCTGTACCATGAGAAAACACTGCATCAAAATACAAAATCAGTCAAAATGAGGACGCAGGCCCCAGATGCCCACAACCCTGTTTAGAACAAGTAGTATAGAACATGAATGAATGAATGAATAAAGATGGCGACACTGTGGGTAAAATAGCACATTCCACATGCTGTAAGGTTTGGTTTAGTAGGTCAGTATTAATTCCAATGCTTGGTTCTCTTTGGTTTTTCTAGGTTCACCCCAGTTCATCTCTGTTCTGATGTACCCAAAGATGCCAGTGCAGAACCAGCAGCACTGACATCCTCATCATGAACCTGCCACCCCAGCCAAGCTGGCACCCAGGCCACTGACTCCACATATGCCCCCCCCCCCCGAGCCCTCCGCACCACCTGCTGTGGATCAGAGAGCCCTTTGATGGCAGCATCCTGGGTCATATCCACCAGGCCCTCCGCCATTCCGGTCTTCCAGCTGGGACGTGATGTCCGGTCTGGGCCAACAGCGTGGGCCTGTGTTCCGATTGGGCCTCCGCCTCAGACCGGTGCAGGGTTCGAGTCGGCTGAGCCTACATAACAGGTGTGCTGTACGGAACAGGACACGGCGACAGTGGCGGAAGAGCAGAACAGGCAGTGAGACAGGCAGCTAGGAGGACGGCTTTGGATGACATCACTCCGTTCTGTTCTGTTCTCTGGCACAAAGATCATGTCTTTCCTGTGTGTTGGCGCGTCACCAGGCCTTGGATATGGAGGCGGGCTGAGCTTCTCTTACCACCTGTTTTAAGCTCACCCCCGTGTTCCTCGTCGCGGCCATCTGTATCCCAGAATGCACAGCAGGAGGCAGAGTAATGCAGCCCAGTCGTGAGCAAAGGCTGGGAGGAGTGCATAGTGGGCTGTGTGGGTGAGAGATGGGCGTGGCTCAGTCGTGACTGGTAGTGTGGGTCACCAGGAGCAGGGGTGCAGGAAATGGGAAGTGGGAGTGGCCCAGATGTGACTCACAGTGTGAACATGGGAAAGGGGGCATCACCCAACTGTGATTGACAGCAGAGTGGTATTGTAATGTGAAAGGGGATGTGAACAGGCTATGAAAGACTGCAGGTAATACTATTCACCAAGCCATGAGGAAAGAGGCGGACCTAAACATATTTATTTTTTTCTCCAGTACAAGAATTACAGAAATATGTTGTTGTTTTGTATTTTGTTTTCAAACGATTAAGCTGTCAGCCAGATGATTTGAAGTCTCATGCAAATGAGCATCGTTACAGCCTGTTGAATATTCATACAGGCCTTCAGCCCTTGAGTTGGTTTTAGGGGATATGTTGGTTGCTTTGAAAAGGCATTGACACAGAGAATCGAGTACTACTGATGCAGTACACTGTAGAGTAACTGGCTTGAATTTGGTTGAACCAGTACTAACCCTAACCCTAACCCCTAACCCTAACACAGACGGGAGATGCAGTGCTGACGCAGCACTAACACAGGAACAAGATGCAGTACTGATACAGACGGGAGATGCAGTACTGATGCAGTACTGATGCAGTGCTGACATGGAAGGGAGATGAGGTATTGATTCAGTACTGACACAGATGGGAGAAGCAGGACTGATTCAGTACTGACACAAAAGGGACATGCAGTACTGATACAGACCGGAGAGGCAGTACTGAAGCAGTACTGATATAGACGGGAGATACAATACTGATGCAGTACAGATACTCTGGACAGTATTGACAAAGACCGGAGATACAATACTGATGCAGTACAGATAATCTGGACAGTACTGACATAGACGGCATAGGTAGTACTACTGCAGTACTGACACAGAGGGGAGTTGCAGTACTATTGCAGCACTGACAAAGGACCAAGATGCAGTACTGATACAGACCAGAAAGGCAGTACTGAAGCAGTACTGACATAGATGGGAGATGCAGTACTGTTCTTAATACAGACACTAGGCAGTACTGATGCAGATGGGAGAGGCAGTACTGACACAGAATGGAGATGCAGTACTGCAGCACTGATGCATGACCAAGATGCAGTACTGATTCAGTATTGACACAGATGGGAGAAGCAGTACTTATATAGTACAGACACTCTGGACAGAACTGACAGATGTCCCATGTCTATAGCACCATTCTCTTGCGCACAGCTGAGTTCTGCTGACATGTGACAGGTTTACCATACAGCCATTTATTTGCGAGGACATTTTATGGGTGCACTTTAAGGTTAAGCACCCCTTTCACATTGGCACCATGGTAACCTTAGCTCCGCCTTCTGCTCAGCCTAAGGCTACCATTGCGTTGACATGGCAACCATCAAGAGATGGGCAGAGAGTGTGTCAGATGGGAAGGCTGACCTGCGAAGACAGGAGTGTCCCTCGATCCGTCATCATCTGATGGGGGACCCCGGGTGTATCCTGGCTAAACAACTAATCTCCAGGACAGGCACAAGCCTGCCATAATGGCTGTGCACTGCCTGTCAATACTGAATGCGAGCCGCGGGATTTCTGGAAGAAATAAGAGGCTGTTTTTAATAGAATCCTCTCAGGACCAGCAGAATTCATCTCGACGTGACCCCTGAATCCCCCCTTTGACTTAATCTTTGTCGTTCTCTATAAATCTGACAGCAGCTCTGGCCTTTCAAGCCCTGACCCTTAGCAAAGAGGTGACCCCACTGCAGGGGCCTCGTCTCAGAGGGGCCCTGTGGGGCCCCAAGGTAAGTCATCATCTCCATGAAGCCAGCCTCCTGCGTGAGCCACAGCCAAGCAGGCAGACTGCCCCTGCCACCGTGCACGCTGTGGCCACCGTGCATGCTGCCACCACCGCAGTCCTCGCTACCTTAAACCCAGCCCAGCCTGCCCTGCCATCTCTCCCGCATGGTGCCTGCTACCTGTCACAACATGCCGTTGCAAAGCCAAAAATCACTGCAGCCCAAAATACTCACAAGCAGCCCGGGGGGTGGGGAGGGGGAGTGGGGGGGCAAGTGCAGCTGCAGGGAGGATCAGAGAGCCTGTCGCAATAAAGGTTAATGCGCGCCTGTAAATTGTATGTGTGGCATGTTAATGAGCTTTAGAACATTCTGGAATGGCGTGGAATCTTCCCAGATGGCAGCAACAACACCCCCTAACGACAACCCCACCCAGCATGTAAAATGGAAAAAGCAGAAGAGATGGTGGGGGAGGGGTTCAGCACCCCCCCCCCCCCATTACAGCCCAACAGCCCCCCAACCTGAGTGCTCCCCACTCCTGCATTACTGATCCAGGATCAGTCCCCAAGAGCTTTCCACCCCCACAAACACGTACAGCCATGCGGTCAGAAGTCATGTCACTCAGGGTCAAAGGTACAGACCCAGAGAGAGGTGGGGGGCCAGACAGGGGACTAAGTCACAATGACAGCATGGCCTCTGACTGGGTCCAGGGGGAGGGCTCGATGGAGGAATTCTGTCCTCGAAAAAGAAAAACAGCCCAGGTTGCAGAGCACTGGGTTGGGAATGGATGTGAGCAGAGGGGGAGGCTGCTCGTTATTAATTCATGAAGCCATGGGACAGAGCTGCCCGTCCCGGATTCAGCCCCCACCACGGCTCCTGCCCCTGGGCCGGAAGGAGAGGAGGTCCCCAGAGTGTGGCTGGGTGTGCTGTCTCTGCGGCTTCACGGCCGTGTCACTGCTGCAGCCGCCAGTCCGTTAGCCTGGAAGCCGGAGAATGCCAGCCAGCATACGCAGGAAGCAGGGATGGGAATAACTGAGAAAAGCGGGGGGCAGAGGATCCGTGGGGAGTAGAAAGCAATCCGTGCCTCACTCAGCTGGGCAGGGCTGCCAGATCACGTCTTCTCCCAAAATCTGAGCAGCGAACAGCTCATGACGTCTGTACTCTTCCTGAGCCGTTTTGAGCCTGACCCAGTAGAAGCTAAGCCAGGTTCAGTTAAAGCTGACCCAGAAGAATCTCAATGCCACTCATGGTGCTGGCCCCAACAGGAAGGAGGCTCTGTGTCTCATTGTCTTCCTGAGTAGGGAATCCCCAGGGTGTCACGGGGGTCAGCGATCACGATCCAGAAGCCACCATTGTTAAAGTCAACGGTCACGCTCCAGAAACCACTGTGGCTGAGGTCAACAGTCACGCTCCAGAAACCACTGTGGCTGAGGTCAACGGTCGCGCTCCGGAAGGCACCACGGCTGAGGTCAACAGTCACGCTCCAGAAGGCCCTGTGGCTGAGGTCAACGGTCATGCTCCAGAAGGTACCGCAACTGAGGTCAACGGTCACGCTCCAGAAGGCACTGTGGCTGAGGTCAACGGTCACGCTCCAGAAGGTACCGAGGCTGAGGTCAATGGTCACGCTCCAGAAGGTACCAAGGCTGAGGTCAAAGCCACAAGTCACCAGAAGAGCAACAACGATTTAACACATGATGGACAGTCACTGCATATCAGAAGAGTAATACAATGTAAGACATAGCTATTACACCAGATGATGATTAGTTAGCAGTAAACAGCAATACAGAAGTGGGGCTGTAATTTTCACTTAGGTCTGACAGGGCAAGGTCTAAAACTTCTTTAAAAGGGTTAACAAAAATGTATTAGGTTAAGAATGTCTTATAATAAATGTGGATGCAGAAGAGCCATGGTTAGTAAATACTGATGCCTGAAAGGGCTGGTTAGCAAACAGTAATATTTCAGGGGGCTAGAATGTTAATTTTGTAGAGAAGCATCATAAATATTAATGTCAAACACGGCCAGTAATAAACACGGGGGTCAGGGGAGGTTGGTGATAAATATTTATGTCCACAAGGTTACTAATAAATGCTGAAGCTGGTGAAGATGGATTAACACTCATATGCACATTAAAACACAGGGAGACATCATACAAGAAGTGCCCGAAGTACAAACAGGAAGTGCTCACCATACAGGAAGTGCCTGGAGATACAGGAAGTGCTCACCATACAGGAAGTGCCCGGACATCAAGGAAGTGCTTAGACATACAGGAAGTGCCCGCACATACAGAAAGCACTGAGAGGACCTGAGCCTCAGTTTTCATGATCACCAGGCTGTGATGCAGTGTGTCCTGTAAAGCTGTAATGGAATGCAGTTTACAGTGACATCTGTAGTCCCCGCACCTTGCTGAAGTGAATGGAGGTTTTATTAGAGCAAATGTAGAGACAGAGGACACCTTTATGACTGCATATGCGTAGAGTAAATGTAGTCCACCAACATACAGTATAAGCTCTGGAGGATTTTATGACTAAAGAGGCGTGTGGAAATCTTCCACCACAGAAGATTTATGATGACACACATCAGGCCAGACAACGCCTCAGTTTTGGAGGCTTCAGCTGTGATGGCGGTGAGCCCAGAGCTACATTTGAGGTGGCCTCCTTAGAGGACCTGGACCCCCAACCAGCACCTGAGGACCCACGACTGGCACCTGAGAACCCATGACCAGTACATGAAGACCCACGACCGGCACCTGAGGACCCATGACCGGCACCTGAGGACCCATGACCGGCACCTGAGGATCCATGACCAGTACCTGAGGACCCATGACCGGCACCTGAGGATCCATGACCAGTACCTGAGGACCCATGACCGGTACCTGAGAACCCATGACCAGCACATAAGGACCCGTGATGAACACTTAAAGACCCGCAACTAGCACCTGAGAACCCACGACCGGCACCTGAGGACCCATGGCCAGTACCTGAGGACCCATGACCGGTACCAGAGACCCCATGACCAGCACATAAGGACCCGTGATGAACACTTAAGGACCCGCAACTAGCACCTGAGAACCCACGACCGGCACCTGAGGACCCATGACCGGTACCAGAGACCCCATGACCAGCACATAAGGACCCATGATGAACACTTAAGGACCCGCAACTAGCACCTGACGACCCACGACCGGTACCTGGGGAAAACAAGTTGTTAAGAAGTAGACCTTTGTGCAGAGATCTCCACATGTGACGCATAAAGCCTACCCGGAGAATATCTGGCTCAGTGCCTCCTAGAATGCATCTGAATGTGGACAAAGCAGCAGAATGAAGATACGTTGCCACTTCACAGGAGCCGCCAGAAGCAGGGAGCTGCCGTGCTCCACACATGCCACCTACATGTTAATTCCCACAATGCACCATGGTTCTGTCTAACACACCAATGGCATCTACGCACCACATTCATCTCCTGTATTCGAAGCCTTTAAAACATGACAATAACAAGATGTTAATGCAGAATGGCTTAGAAAGCAGAGGATTCTGGGTGATGAAGGGAAGAGCAGCCTGGTAGTTGGGAGGACACCAGGGATGAACTGGGACTGTTCCTCTGCTCCCAGCTCATACCGATCACTGAAACGGCTCACTGTTTCATTCAGGGTGCTATGCATGCCATATTATGAATGCCTCAGCAATTATACAAAATGCATGCTTAATTATACTCAGCATAAACAATAAACAATAAAAGACTGAACATCTCAGCTCCTGCACAGGAGATATGAAGGAGAGGATCAATCCAGTTGCAACAGTGTCAGTAGAATGAGCATCTAGTAAACCATAAATCTCTACTGAGCCCACTGACTCCACAGCTACACTGTAAATCTCTACTGAGCCCAGTTACTCCACAGCTACACTGTAAACCTCTACTGAGCCCAGTTACTCCACAGCTACACTGTAAACCTCTACTGAGCCCAGTTACTCCACAGCTACACTATAAACCTCTACTGAGCCCAGTTACTCCACAGCTACACTATAAACCTCTACTGAGCCCACTGATTCCACAGTTACACTATGTCCCATGGGCCACACCACACACTAGTACTACTCCTAGCATAGCTGCCTGAAGGCACCATGCCCCCCATTGCTTCTGCTTGGACATTGCCAAATTCTTCCATCCGCTGTGATTCACCAGCCAATCACACAGTGAGTTCCTCCTACCACCAGNNNCCCCCCCCCCCCCCCCCCCCCCCCCCCCCCCCGAAGAAACGGCAGAAGCAAAGTCTTTCAATCACATTTAGCGAAAGCCAATGAATTCTAAAGCACTGGCCCGGGGAGATGGGCCCCCCTCCCGGCGAGGCGCTCCATCATGGCTCGCTTCGTGAGGGAGACAGCCAGAGAAGCACAGTCGAGGGAGGCAGCAGCGGCACCTGGCAGAGCGGTCCGGCTCTCTGGTTGGGCTCAGCTTGCTCTTCGCTGAGCCTCGTCTATTATTCACGCCTCCTCTCTGGGCCGGCACACTCCTCTTTCTGAGTATTAATATTTTAGAGCCACACCCACCCCCCTCAGACTTCATCTAGATTAATCAAAGTGACTTTAAGGATTATTGAGACGGCCTTCAAGCTGAATTAAGTTTAAATTCTGTCTCATTATTCTATGACTGTGGAGAATGAGGACATTTACCCTTCGCTAGAGTGCTGGCGTGCCTGTCGGCATTCCCAGGGCCCGAGGCTCCCGCCTTACAGGCCCTCCCCCCGTACATCGTGTGCCAGGAATCCCTGAGGTCCTCGCTCGATGTCACGGGCCAGAGAGTCGGCCTTGTTCCACCCTGAGACCACACTCTGAAACCATCCTTCAAAGCTAACAACTCCATGGTCGCCTTGCATGGGATAAATATGTTGACGCTGGATTCAAGGGAGGCAAAAAAAAAAAAAAAACCGCCAATTCACGAGGCGAGACATAAGACAGCTCCCTCCCGGCCCTGCAATCCTCTTAGCGGCGCGGTAATCGGATTCCTGCCATGCGCGCGTCGTTTGGCCCGCTTCCGCAGCGTCGGGCTCGCGGAGGTCGCTGCAGGGTCTGTCTCCTGATGGAAGGAGAAGTGCACCCTGGGAAAGAACAAAAGAGCCCCCTGCAAGACAGCACAGCTAAATGCGGCGGTGAAGCAGTTTAATGACGGCAACGGCGGGATTATTCAATTACGATAGCCCCAGAAATCTAACGTCTTCATGAAGTATCGGCCTTTTTACAGCTCATTTACAGGCAGCTAGAGAAGCTGGAGGTGGATGGGAAGTGGGAAGGCTTGTGAGATTGAAGGCTTTATGTCCCTTAGCTCATACGGGCAGGAACAAATCCCAATAAGGGCAAAGTTCAAAGACCTTTTAGGACACTGTGGATCATGTGGGATGGGTTGCCGTCGGCAACATGGGCAGAATACATTTGCCACAGTGGAAGCTCTCCAGCGACAAGGAAAAAAAATCTACATGCTGAGGGAGGGGGCGAGAGAGAAAGAGAGAGAGAGACAGAGAGAGGACAGGCCAGGGAGGTGGGGAGAGGAGGGAGGAAGTAGGGGCCAGAGGGATGGAGGGAGAGACGAAAGACGGGTAGGTACAGAGGAAAAATCTAAAAAGGAAAGGAGCGAGGGAGGGAGGAGGGCGGGCGTTCAAGAGAACCAGAGAAAGACAGCGAGGTAAGAAATAGTCTTCACAGAGAAAGGTACGCGATGTTACCCGGCCAGCTCCCACACCACCCAATAACATGTCACTCTGATCACGTCCCTCCAATCAGCACACGCAGGCATTTTTAAGACCACCCCTTCATCCAGCCAGGCCATCTGTCAGCGGCCTGCAGGGGCGGAGCCTCTCGCACACACACAAATGGCCGCGAAATGGACCTGCGCCGGACAAGACGGTCAGAGAACCTGCATCACCCCGCCAGGACTGAGACGACTTTTGTTAAATGGTTAATTAATAACACTACTGATTAATGGACTATGTGATTGGTGAAGGTAGTGAATGAACAAACACTATCTTTTGGATGTAATTATCAAAAACCTTTAATTATTTTGCTGGTAATTTACACTAACTGGCCAGACAGAGCTCTGTCAGGAGCAGGGAGCTGCAGCACAGAAGGATGAAGATATCAGGTGTGCGACTGTGATCTTAGCGGGTGTGGTCTTAGGGGGGTGTGATCTTAGGAGGGGTGTGATCTTAGGAGGGGTGTGGTCTTAGGGTTGTGAGCTTAGGAGGGGTGTGATCTTAGGGGGGTGTGAGCTTAGGAGGGGTGTGAGCTTAGGAGGGGTGTGGTCTTATCACTGTGTATCTAAGGTGATCCTCATTCCTAGCTTGTCACCATCATCCTTATATCTGCATATATTGTTTTATTTGTAGATACATAAAGCTTCATGTCAGAGAGCCCAGAGAACAGATCACCCTGCGTCGTGTTTCATCTCGGTTCGGCTAGTGACCGTGTGAATGGGAGTGTGTGTCTGGTGTTACATGCCCCTCCCTTGCTTTGTGTGTGTGGTTGCGATTTGGCCCTGCGATTGGCTGACAGGAGGTTTCTGTGGGGAGTGACACATTGGAGGGCCTCTCCCATCCTTGGCTCCACCCCGTAATCAGCTTGCTGTGTGTGTGGCCCCCGCATGCCGCAGTCTTCCTGCCTTTTACCAATTCAGAGTGTGTGGCTAAGCCTGTCTAAATGGAACCCCCCCCCTCCACCAACACTAAGGTCCGCTAGCGGGCCACACGACGTGGATGTGTGATGGTCCACATTATTCCCCTGCCCCCATCATTCGGAGAGCCTGTGGCTTTGTGTGAGAGGGTAGAGGGGGGACGGCAGACTGAGAGAAGGAAGGGGTTTGTTTAATCAGGAAGGCTTTGAGGCTCCTAAGATGGCTGAAGCACCGATGGGGGGGGGGGGGGGGTCGGGTAGGAGCCAGACATACAGCTGAAGCAGAAACACACACACACACACACACACACACACACATACACACACACACTGTCCATTCATTTCTATGGGTGAAACCCTAATCCCAACAATGACGAACTTTACACCTACCCAGCCCTTAACCATAAGTAACTAATCAAAATACACAACTTTGGCATTTCTATTTTTTTGTTTGAAGTCACAGATTTTTAGAAAACTTAATTTTAGCTTGTGGGGACTAAAATAATGGTTGCCACAACGTCAACGTTATTTATCACATTGTGGGAACATTTGGTCCAAAAATAAACACTTAAACAGCTTATCCAGCCCTAACCTTAACTATAAGTTTATATAACTATATGCAAGACTTTTGGCTTCTTTGGTTTTTTATTCTGTGGGGACCTGAAAAATGTCCGAGGCTAAAGAGTGACTACATTGTGGGAACATTTGATCCTGCAATATGATAAATGCAAACCCATACACACCTACTACACACCTAATGAACAGACACACACACATACCTGTGAAAGACACCTTAAACACACAGATTATTGCATGTCCATTGGACCAACCTCTGCTAGCTTGATAAAACTTTGGATGTGAAACCTCCACGCACAAGCAGACATGCGTGCACACAGGCCCAGCACCTGTGAGAACATCTCATGTAACTGAACATAACTTGTCATACAAGAAGGACCCAAAAACCACAGGCAGCAACTCCTGTCAGAAGCCAGCTGGACCTTTCCATGGGCTCAAGTCAACACCCAAAGTAAATGATCCATCTGAGAGAGAACCCAGCCTGTAGGCTCCAGGAAACACTGCACCCCCATCAGGACTGAATGGGTCGCTTAGCAAACGGGAGGAGACTGAGAGGGACACTTTGCAAACTGAGGAAAGCCAATCAGAACACTTGGCAAATGGCAAACCAATAAATCAGGTCACTTAGCATAGAAGAGGAAACCAATCGCATCACTTAAAAAATGGAAGGAACCCAATCAGAACACTTAGCAGATGGGAGGAAACCAATAGGATGACTTACATGTCTTGGCATGGGTGTGTGGTCGGGCTGGTGTGGCAGGTGGTCCCTTGGGGCGCTCGTGGTTCTGCGTCTGACCAGAGTTGTGGAGGACGGGATGGCTGGAGGGCGAGGGGGCAGACGAGGGTAGCGCCGCCCTGCTGGTGGAGGAGAACACGCCGTTGCGGCCACCGGGCCGCCTGACAGTGCTGCGTGGCGTGACCACACGGGGCGAACGGGTGGTGGTGGTGCCAGGCGGGGGTATGGCCGCCGTCACCCGTGTCCCCACGCGATTGTGGAGGTGCGGGGCCTGGCTGCCCGCCGCAGGCCCCGGCCG
>JAODLC010000045.1:1094922-1105505 GCA_026781145.1 Hippopotamyrus pictus | reverse complement strand
ACTGGAGCAGGAGCTGTCCATGTAGGGTCTAACTGTAGCAGGAGCTGTCCATGTGGGGCCTGACTGGAGCAGGAGCTGTCCATGTAGGGTCTAACTGTAGCAGGAGCTGTCCATGTGGGGCCTGACTGGAGCAGGAGCTGTCCATATGGGGCCTACTGTAACTGGAGCAGGAGCTGCCATGTGGGGGTCCAACTGGAGCAGGAGCTGTCCATGTAGGGTCTAACTGGAGCAGGGGCTGCCATGTGGGGGTCCAACTGGGGAGGAGCTATCCATGTAGGGTCTAACTGGAGCAGGAGCTGTCCATGTGGGGCCTGAATGCAGTAGGAGCTGCCATGTGGGAGTCCAACTGGGGAGGAGCTGCCATGTGGGAGTCCAACTGGAGCAGGAGCTGTCCATGTGGGGGTCCAACTGGGACAGGAGCTGTCCATGTCAGGCTTGACTGGGGCAGAAGCAGTCCATGTGGGGCCTAACTGGAGCAGGAGCTATCCATGTGGGGGCTAACTGGAACAGGAGCTGTCCATGTGGGGGTCCGACTGGGGCAGGAGCTGTAGAAGTCAAATTGGAATTCATTCATTTATATGAAATGCTATTATAACTTTCCTATAAAAAGTATTATATTGTGCATTTCATTAAATTCAATCCATATAATGGATGCTGCTTCATCTTAAATCCTTCTGAAATTTTCAGAACAATTGCTAAGAAATAGGCCAAGTCAAAGAGAGAGCGTTATCACGAATGACTATTGCTTTGCGTAAGCAATGCTCTGATTACATTTTAAACACCAGGGGCACAAACAGCCAGCATACTGGTGAAGGAGCACGTACATGTTTTAGTCACATCTCCTTGACCTGTTTCTGTCACTGGGATAATGCAGACACGGGAACATTTGCGTTTTTACAACTAATAATAAAGTGCATTGCATAAATAGAACCGCTAACTAAATTAGGGTTATTTATTTATTTACGTACGCCGGCAAATCCTTACTTTTTTGACGACTTCAGGACTACTTTCAAAATATTTCACTGATATGGAAGGAAACGTCAGTCTGGCGAATGCAACAGGGTGACATGTAGCTGACAAGAGGCAGGACAGGCATGGCTGAGAGACGGCAGCAACATCACCTCAGCGTGATCAGGGTCTGCGCTGAAACCCTGACATTTCCTAAACTAAATATAACAGTCTTATATGAACTATTTGTACAATTCAATCAACAGCTATATCACTAAAGAAAAAACTGCCCTTCTTAAGCCCCCATGTGAACGTATTTCCACGTTTTCCCCAACACAGGGTCATAATAAGTTTTACTTCATAACATAGCTTTCTTTGTTTTCCTTGAGAATATTTTGCACATGCGCCTGCTTGTCAACGCACAGGAATAACGTGAAACAGTGTTGCTTGTATTACATCTGACATAATGATGAAAAAGTGGTTGTGCCTATTCAGATACTCCATGAAGCCAATGAATAAGCTACTTACTGTATCATTACAGAGAATTATCCACAATGTATATTCTGTGCTGACTTTCCACAGTAATAGTAGTAAATTTTAAAAACCAAGTTGTTGCACCAGGTTTATTTAGTGCTTGTAAAAGTCCTGTCTTAATAGAGTAAATAATCATGTGAATAAAGGAATGTTAATTATTGCAATCTTTGTGTCTGAAGCAGAGATACCAGCTTAAATCTTAATATTTCCAGGCCAGAAGTGAAAGGATCACCACTCCCCAAAAAGCGTTTTCACCGGGGAAGTCAACACTTAGGTACAGCCCTGATTTCTCCTGAGACAGACCTAGTCACACGTTCAGAGGCTGGATAGGGAGAGAGCCGCTTTAATGTTAATGCTGTAATGAGTTATTTTGTGCCCCGTGCACTTAGAGCCTAAGTCAAATTAAATAAACAATATATCCCACTGTAAATATTGATTTAAAAGCAATAAACCCACTTTTGTTCTTCAGGCGCTGTAAATAAAGCAGCAAAAACAGGCGTTTCTCTACATAATTTATGTTTTCTAGGTCGTTCAGTAATCAGTGCGATGCTTTCGTATTGGCATTTAAACTCTTAGGAAGCTTTCCGCTACATTCCCCGGAGACGTGCTCAATCAGCCATGGAAGGCAAATTATCGTTATTCAGCTTCTAATTACATGCTGCTGGATTCACAGAAAACAGAAGCAATGTTTGCCCCGAGCTGAACATCTGCAAGGCGCTTAAAAGTAATACACCCAGAACACGGAGGTATGACACAGGCAGCCATAGGCGCGGCTGCGTGTCTGTTTTTACCGTTTCAGACATCTGGTCAATATAATTGATTGATAAACCTTTGAAACGGTTTGGTTCCCTGGGATGAAAAATTTAGTAGGCTGATGGGATTGACAGGTCTCACAAAAAAAAATCGGGACTTTTCCTGAAAAGTGAACCAAACGGCACACCAGCGCTACAAAGACATTAGGCGGCCCCAGCCACGGGCCTTTGGCCCCAGTGAAACAAGGCAACAGGACAGGTGATTCAAGTGCTATTGGTAATGTCAGCAGACCCCTATAAAACTCACTGTCATATCACGCCCAGCTGGTCTGCATTACTCTGTAATCTACGAAATGGTTATTAGCATTATTAGTATTATTATTAGTAGTAGTAGCGGCAGAAGTGGTGCTGTGCAAACCAAATTGGTAGGTAGGCGCCATTTTAAAACCACACATGACATAAAAATGCACATATACAGATATTAATATTAAACTCTTTTATAATTACTGATGGATTAAGAGGGGAGGGGGAGTGGCCAGACTACACTGGGAATGATGAGGGAAGGGGAGGATTAAGAGATGCCATCTGATAGATGAAGCTCCCTCATTGGCCAGGTTACACTGGGAATGATTAGGGTAGGGGGAGGGGATTAAGAGATGCTATCTGACAGATGAAGCTCTCTCATTGGCCAGATTACACTGGGGATGATGAGGGAAGGGGGAGGGGATTAAGATATGCCATCTGATGGATGAAGCTCCCTCATTGGCCAGATTACACTGGGAATGATGAGAGAAGGGGGAGGGGATTAAGAGATGCCATCTGATGGATGGCAGTGGTGTTGTTAGATATTTTGGGGCCCAACCCAGACCAATAAAAGACCTTATGTTCCAAATTTTTCATCCTAACTGTCCCCGCCTTTACTGCACCCCTAAATGTAGGTAAGTGAATGGTTGACTAAATAATTAATTTATACATTGTATTTTTACTAAATATTTGGTAGGCATGTACTTAATTGATTGGTGGCACAAGGCCATTATTATTATTATTATTATTATTATTATTATTATTATTATTATTATTATAATTATTATTATTATTATTATGGTAGATTTTGAGTGGAAAAAACAAACCCATCCATGGAAATATCATAGGGGGTTCAAACAACTGAAATGGTTTGTTTTATAAACAGCAGCCACACAGCAGAATACATTTAATAAGTGTTTAGCTCATGGTCCGACCAGTTGGTACCCGGTTCCGCTGCGATTTCCACTTGTGACGCGTGCCAGTGGAGAAAGCATCACATAAATAAATAGCAGCATTTTGTAATCAGTTCGAAATGAATAAGATGTAGGCCTACCGTAGTTCATCGTCTTGCGGGAAATGGTAAGGCCGCCCGTTGGTCTTACGAGGGAATCCATCCAAATGGTGGACAGAATTCATTAAAATTTACACGATTTGGCTGCTTCATGCCGGCCTCTGCCACCAAAGATTCCTTCATCCGTCTTTTTTTATCACTATTCATTAGTTTTCCAGATCCAGACCATCTACGTGTCGTCAAATATTTGCTAACAATATTGCAGATGCTTAATGAATCCAGCTTCTGGTCGTGATTTAAAAGTGAGTTTAAAGGGATATATTTTAACTAATGTAATCCTGCGGAAATTAACAATTGATTTTACCGTCACGCCTGCGATTGATCCTCGTTGTCTTAAACAGAGTGGCCGTGCTGTTGAGGAAGCGGCTCCCGCTTGGCATAAATCAGCTGCTAAGGACCGTCACATGTGTCAGCGCTCTCATTCCCGTCCTAATATCGCTTCAGCGTGTTTCTTGGCGCAGGAGTATTAATCTAGTCGCCATAAATGAGAGTTACAATCGTCGGAGCGAACAACACGAGTCTCTTAATTACTGTGCGCCTCCCGGACTCATGACAGATTCATACTTCCACACACAGACCCGGGTCCAAAAAAGATTCAGTCTGGCCACCTTTACTGTGTGAAAAGTTAATGTAATGTAAGGAGTTTGAGGTAACTAATCGTAACGATATAATTAGAGCGGTCGCAAAAGTGAAACTGGAGGATGAGGGTTTTCCAAAGGAATGTTCTATCCAGGGACACCGTCCCATGTCATGACTGAGATGAACAGCACCGCTGACTCGGGGCCACGAAGCACATTAAGGGTTTAATACAGAATTGTTTCCATGGCCAGTAGCCTACCTTATTTTGATATTCATTTGGAGAATTAACAGAAACTATTGACTTAGGCCATTCATGAAGTTTCGGTTTTATGTTTTTTAATTTCAGGAAGTTCCCAGTTATATTATATGCGAAATCATCAAGATAAGTTCTTATGCATTTGGCATTAATTTAAGTTCATTAGCAGGAGTTGATGGTTATTGTGGAAAAAGCCTTTCGACACTCGCGAAACTCGAGCTCATTCGAGCTCGTCTTAAAATTACCACCAGGTTTTAATTAGGCCTATTTTATCTATTTTACCTTTGATTTAGCTCGGCTTTTGAAAGCCGTACGGTAATTATTTTAAAACTCGACGTCTGCATTTCTCTAGTCTCAGTCTGCTGTAAGTAGTGCCATGTATCTTATTGAGCATATAATCCTATACAGTGATTTGATCCCATCCATTGAGTTTGGATACTTTAGATGTCCCACATAATTCAGCTAATATGGTAGATCCATTCATTATCCATAACAGCATTTTAATGCGTCTATAAATATACATACATTAAATTAACTAGTATTATGTTGAAACATGATATAATTTATACAGTGTTGCAGTTAATTCATCGTCTTCACCTCTGAGAAAACCATCTACAAAACAAGATCTTCTGAAACAAGCGGACATGACAGAAACACGCAGTTTCCGTTGCCAGACACTGCATTTCGTTCATGTGCATGACGTTTAATTCATCACCGCGATCGTGCTTACCCTTAATTACCAGTGCTTCGGCGAGAGAGACTCCCTGTACACACATCATACCAAGAGACGTTCAATGATTTGCAAAATACGTCCGTAATATTTTAGAAAGTTGTAATGAGTGGCATGTAAAGACTGTGTACGTTCTGTTTAGGAATACACGTAATCTATGTTTAATTGATAGATGAAGATTATAATCTTGTATCCAATCGACTACGAGTGGAGCCCTTATATTGAGGTTAAATTTTTAGCATGTGTTGTTAGTGGCAATAATAAATCCTACACTGTCCGCAAATGCTGCGGAAAAGAAGTTCCCCTATCGGTCGACAGGCGGCGGTCGCTGATCATATTTCTCCGCAAATAGGAGGCGCACGGGCGCGCGGCTCGTATTACCCAGGCTTAGCGTCTGTACCGACGTGACCCGAAGGGTAAGAAGTGAGCACTGCTGCCTGACAAGCATCCTCGCTAAGTCCATCTCTCGCCATTTGCTAGACAGACTGTCACCATGTCACTATTTTTATTTTTTAATATGTGGCATTGGTGGATAGTCTGCACACAGAGTATTTAGTATAACATGTACAATGGCAATAAAGATATTCTCTTCTGTGCTGGAGTTTACCCTGGCATCATCAATATTAATTACCATGCGAATTAAACCAAGTCTATTAATTTTAAATAACGTCATTCAGACTTATCTGCTGCACACCGGTGTATTTTCTGTCCGTTTCAACTGCGCGGGATTTGAAACGCAGTTTGTAAGCGATTATATCATTCACTAAATTATAATGCTACTTTTGGTGAGGAAAATCACATAGTAAGCAAGTGGACATTTTTCTGGATACGCTACTTGTTTTTTATCCGACGGCCAGTACGTGCGTAATCTCCCATTTGTCAAAGAAGGAAATATTCGGTTTATTTGTAGAAATCATTAGGAAGGCGAATATGGTGTTTGGGTTGTCGGAAGGATTTGTTTTGTACATGGTTGGGAAAGCGTGCCGGTCGTGTCGATGTATCCAAATCACGCAGCATAGAAGAGAGCATTTTTCAAAACAAGTGTTAATTACTGGATTTTGGGTTTATCAGATTTTCTATACAAATGGGAAAGTTACTTAAATTGGACTTTACTAAACCTAAATGAGTTCATTTGAGAGGTTTCACTCGGGCTGTAAAGCTGCCAGTTATGTGATGCGTTGTATAGAGTTTAAAAGATCCCGTGTGTTGCCTCGTCCTACCTGAGAATCGTGCGTCCGATGTACGCACCTCTCCCAGTTTAACGCCGTAGACACCGGCCAAAGCAACCCAGCATCCCGGCTGAACCCCTAGCGCCAAACGCAGTACACTGTTTTAATGCGCATAAGAGGGCACTGTCTGTTATGTACTATTTGGAAATGTAATGATCGCGTGAGGGACGCTCGCTGCGCGCCGTCAATGTGCGCTACCCGGCTCCTTGGTGGGGGTACTGCGCGAGGGAGCGGACGCATCAGTCTCACACGCCTCTTCCTCTGCTAACTGCCTTCTCCTCCTCATCCCGCATGTTCTCGTAGTGCACATCGGACTGCTGTTTTGTGTGGCTGGTTTCAAACTGGGCAACATTTAGGAGAGGAAGAAATCCTTTAGGAATCTACTGGATGTATATGCGGTGCCGTCTGCCTATTCGCGCTGCCTCCATGGATCTGACTCCGAATCGAGTGGATTTATCAGGGGAATCGAAATTTTAACTTGCGTAAAATCTTTTAAAAACTAGCCTGCGACGTCTTAATAACCCACGGACAATAACGCGATGATCTTCCTAACTTTATCCATCTTGTTGCCTGTGTTGGGTAAGTAGAAAAATGCATGAAGGCAGACCAAGTTCATATTTAAATTGATGAGGGGAGAGAATATACGTAAAATAAAGACTAAAATTGTAAAATATTAAAATGGTAAAATTATATTTAAAATAATGATCGGTGCAGATGTGAGACGTCAAAAGGGCATATGAAAACAGTAAGAGAACTGTATTTGCAGTCTTCAAATTCGGGATTTTCATTAAACCGATTGGGCTTGAGAAATATTTCAAAGTAAATATGACAGACTAATGTGTGATAGACGCAGTTAGACGCACTCTTTACTTAACAAAAGCAGCTGCTTTCATGCGTAAGAAATAGCCTACAGATTCTACAAATGCAGTTTTTAACTTATTTTAACCTGTCCTTTAAAACTCTGAAATGCGTAGTTTTCAAAACGGATTTTTTTTTCAGTTCATGCTTTCCTTTATGTGTTGAACTAATAATCCAGCAACTTGTTCTTTATTGCCCTAATTTAAACATAATACAAAAAGTAACAAATGCGAATATTTTGCTATTACGGAATGTTGCACTTAATCGTGAAAATCGCATATTTTTTTTTAATCCTCAGAAGTATTGCTGTCTGCGGAGGAAAGCGTCTTCTCCCGGTCGAACCGGCTGGACTGTGTCAGAGCCAGCGATCTGTGTCTGAGGGAGCCGGCGTGCAGCTCCAAGTACCGGACAATGAGGCAGTGCGTCGCTGGGAAGGAGGGCAACTTCAGCGTGGTACCGGGACTGGAGGCGCAGGACGAGTGTCGCAGCGCCATGGAGGCCCTCAAGCAAAGCCCCCTGTACAACTGCAGGTGCAAAAGGGGCATGAAGAAGGAGAAGAACTGCTTGCGCATTTATTGGGGCTTCTATCAGAGTTTACAGGGTAGGAGCCTGGACTATTTCCCAGCTGCTGTGCCTGATACGTGTATCACAAGCGGCATAAGTCATTTTAATATTCGCCTTTGCGACGGGGAATGTTAAACTGTCGTTTAAACAGTGACAGGGAGACCGCTTCGCCGTGGACTTACGGCTAATGACCTATTCGACTGTAATAGCGTGGAGCGCAGGTCGCCCGTGCGTGCGGCCAGACCGTTATCAGCAGCTTCCCCCTCCGCTTATTCGTGTATTATACGTTCAGGAATTACATTAAGATTCACGGCCGAGAGACTTATAAGACCCTTAAAAAACCTTCTTCTATTTAATTGAGGGCTGTCACCTACTAACGGACAGTAAGTTTACCCCGAATCACAGATATACGGATCGACAGCACCGTTACAGAAATACGAATTGCATGTGTGAAGTAGCTTTAACATCCTCACACAAGCCCTTTAAAGAGTTTATATGCATTCACCTGCCGTTTTTTTTATTTGTTTTTTTTTTTTTTGTTTTGTTTTTTTTTTTTTTTTTTTTTTTGCAATTTTTATTTTAATGGTAGTTAAGATTAATGTAACATCTGTATATCAAAATTGTATGATTTAGGCCTCTCTTTATAGAGGCTTACATTCTAAAGAATTAGTCTGAATAAGTAATCTAAAATAGCACCAAGTAATTGTGTATTAAATAAATATATTTACTTTTAAAGAATAGAGCCGATTTACACTTATATTAATCAATAAAAATTGAAAAATACTAGTAGACTAAAAACGGGAAGAAAACGTTGCGGTTTGTTTCCTGAACGTTAAATATATGCTGTAAATAATCGTACAAGGGCCTTAAAAACGAAGGCTTTCAATTAGAAATAATCTGGTTTTTATTTGCTTTCATAGCTAGTGGAAATGATTTATGCAGCTCGGTTTTATAGTCTGTGTCAACAGGGTAACTGGCGCTCAGAAACACGGACGGGGACGAAGCCCGGTAAGAAAGCGGCAGCGTACAAGACGTTTAGTTAAAGATAAATAAATATGAGAAAGAATTCAAATACGGTGGATTTGGTTTGTTTTTGAATGTGTTTGACAGGTGTAAAATTGTGGCAAATTTCGTTAGTCTATAAAATATGGTGGAATGTATTTTCTAAAGTATATGTTAAGTTTATTCTTCATATTGTGTGATTTTTGCAAAAATATTTACAAGAATCAGCCACACACAGCATACGCTGCACACACACTCCAACCACGCACACGGCATACACTGCATATACACTCTACCGCACCCACAGCATACGCTGCACACACACTCCAACCACACACACAGCACACTGCACACACACTCTAATTGCACACACAGCATACACTGCACACACACTCCAATCGCACCCACAGCATACACTGCACACATCTCTAACTGCACACATGGCATACACTGCACACACACTCTACCTGCACACACAGCATATGCTACACACACACTCTAACCGCACCCACGGCATACACTGCACACACACTCCAACCATACACACAGCATACACTGCACACATACTCTAACCATACACACAGCATACACTGCGCGCACACGCACACACATTCTAACCGCACATGGCATACACTGCACACACACTTCAACCATACACACAGCATACACTGCACACACACTCTGACTGCACATGGCATACACTGTACTCGCACTTCAACCGTACACAGCATACACTGCATACTCACTCTAACCACACCCACGCCATTCACTGCACACACACACTCTAACCGCACATGGCATACACTGCACTTGCACTTCAACCGTACACAGCATACACTGCACACTCACTTTAACCACGCCATGCACTACACACACACTCCAACCGTACACACGGCATACACTGCACACACACACTCTGACCGCACATAGCATACATTGCACTCGCACTTCAACCATACACACAGCATACACTGCACACTCACTCTAACCGCACCCACGCCATACACTCCATACACACTCCAACAGTGCATAAACTGCACACACACTCCAACCGCGCACACAGTATACACTGCACACAACTTATGTATTCTATGTAAGCATTATTATTCCAACTGTACATACAGCTCACTCTACAGCCACACACACAACACAGTCTCCCAGAGGTGCCATTAGAAGTTTTGAGCCCCATGAAAGCGTATCATATTGGGCGTACACACACATCACACACTCCGCACATGCATACACTGCACACTCTCCACACACCCCCACTCACACACACAGCACACTCCACACCCCCCACATATGCACACACTACACACTGTCCACACACACACCCCACACACAGCATACTCTCCACACACACCCCACAAACATGCACATAGCACACTCTCCACACCTCCCACACATGCACACATTCAAACACCCCACACACACAGCACAAACAACCCCCCACACACATCACACTCTCCACATACACACCCTACACACAGCATACCCCCCACACATGCACACACACAGCACACTCTTGGCACACACAAACCCCCCCCACACATGCAGACACACCCCACAAACATACACACATCACACTTTCCACACACACACCCCGCACATGCATAGACTGCATACTCTCCCAACGCACAGCACACTCTCCACGCACACCCCCATACATGCACACACAGCACACTCTTTACATACACAAATCCCTCCACACACAGAACTCTCCATACACACGCACGTGCAGCACACCCCCCCCCAC
>JAODLC010000045.1:1046387-1077867 GCA_026781145.1 Hippopotamyrus pictus | reverse complement strand
CTTTAACCTGGGAGCTGGGGTTCTGCCTTTAACCTGGGAGCTGGGGTTCTGTCTTTAACCTGGGAGCTGGGGTTCTGTCTTTAACCTGGGAGCTGGGGTTCTGTCTTTAACCTGGGAGCTGGGGTCCTGACCTTAACTGAAAATCTGTATTTCCCCCGTCCATGAAGTTCAGCATGTAAAAAGGAGTCTGTGGCCAGAGTGATGTTGCTTGCAGGAGGCAGAGTAGGAGATTGACTGGGGACTCGGGACATTAGCTGAGCGGATCGGTCCTTGTGGCTGATTCAGTCTCCAAAAGCAGGCTCCAGCTAGGTCCATACCGTCATTACCAAGAAGACTCAGCAGCTCTGCCCTCCCTGATATGCAGCAGTCCTCAGGCCGCTATAATTCAGACTCGTATTTTACGACGCTAATGTGCACGAATTGAACTCCTTGAGGTAAGGGACTGCACTGGCAGCCCAGCAGAACAGCACACCTACATTCTTAGGGGTTATTAAGCATCGATTTTTCCAAGGATTAAGGGCTAATGTATCACCCAGCACTTTATGAATTTCACACCAGTCACTCTGCTGTGGTTAATGGCTCTGAGGAAACTCTTTGAAACAAACAGACACACACACACACACACACACACACACATGCAAACAAAGATGCACAATGCACAAAGATGCTGACAAATGCACTCACGTATATACAACATCCCCATGCACTCCCAAGTACAGCACAAACACCACACACACACACACACACACACACACACACACACACACACACACACACTTTAACAAAAGCACAGTCCTGACGTTTACAATAATCGACATACCCTGGGGGGGAGGGGGGATGCAATTTGACACCAATGAGATATTGATACTGTTTATAGGAAGAAACAGAGCCCTAATATCCTAAATAGGGTCTATCGTCACTGCATCAGGGGCCTGACTACTTACCCATTGTTTGGTTTTGAGGTCCCTGGAGACCCAACTCTGCATGGAGGATGAAACAAAAGCAGCTTAAGCAGCAGGGAGATGGACCACAGGCAGGATACCATCATGTCATTATGATGTAGACAAGGCTTCACAGTCATCATCTTTATCCTGTGTCATTACAACCCACACCCACAAGACAAGCAGGTTACACCTACAAACTGACCCAAGTCACACCCTTATACCCACCAGATTCACACATAAAGCCATCTGCATGATGCCACCAGGCCACAACCACAGACCAACCAGATTCACACCTGAAAATCCATGTCCATATTCTTATTCATGAAACCACCGCATTGTGAAGCAGTACCCATCGGTTTATCGCACTAGAATGATAGTTTGGCCATGTCCTTGACTGGGTGAAGCAGTTCCTTTTGGTTTATTGCCCTAGAAAGATAGTTTAGCCATGTCATTCACTGTGTGAAGCAGTGTCCATTGGTATATCGTACTAGGACGATAGTTTGGCCATGTTCTTGACTGTGTGAAGCAGTGCTCCTTGGTTTATTACACTAGGACAATTGTTCGGCCGTGTCCTTGACTGTGAATCAGTGCCCTTTGGTGTATTGCCCTAGAACGATAGTTTAGCCATGTCATTGATTGTGTGAAGCAGTGCCCATTGGTATATCGCACTAGGACAATAGTTCAGCCATGTCCTTGGCTGTGTGAAGCAGTGCCCTTTGGTTTATTGCCCTAGAATGATAGTTTGGCCATGTCCTTGACTGTGTGAAGTAGTGCCCATTGGTATATTGTACTAGGATGACAGTTCGGCCATGTCCTTGACTGTGAATTAGTGCCCTTTGGTTTATTGCCCTAGAACGATAGTTTAGCCATGTCATTCGCTGTGTAAAGCAGTGCCAATTGGTATATCGTACTAGGATGATAGTTTGGTCGTGTCCTTGGCTGTGTGAAACAGTATCCATTGGTTTATCACATTTGGACGATAGTGTGGTCGTGTCCTTGGCTGTGTGAAGCAGTGCCCATTGGTATATCGCACTAGGATGATAGTTTGGTCGTGTCCTTGGCTGTGTGAAACAGTGTCCATTGGTTTATCACATTTGGACGATAGTGTGGTCGTGTCCTTGGCTGTGTGAAGCAGTGCCCATTGGTATATCGCACTAGGATGATAGTTTGGTCGTGTCCTTGGCTGTGTGAAACAGTGTCCATTGGTTTATCACATTTGGACGATAGTGTGGTCGTGTCCTTGGCTGTGTGAAGCAGTGCCCACTGGTTTATCTCACCAGAACAATAGTTCATCCGTGTCCTTGACCATGTGAACTATTTTAAAATCTAGCAGACTCACCGTACTGTTGGCTGTCACTGGTCATGGCTTTGGATCAGTCAAACGAGGCAGTGAGTCAGTCAGCTGACAAGCACAGACAGGGGGTCAGAGCGCTGCAGTCTATCGACACAAGATTACCTTCAGAGTCATCCTGCTCATGTCCTCACTGCGGGATCAAATAGGAGCTCAACCCCACAGAGAAGTACTCACCCCTCTATGCTCTGTGCAGTATGGGCAATCAGACAGTCACAGCTGGAGGAACACAACAAACATACATGCACACATACTCTGATGAAATGCATGGCACAGCTGGAAAATGACTCATGGCCTGACGAACAGCACCACTGACATGCAGACTCACAGCCCGATAGACAGCAGCACTCACTCACAGACTCAAGGCCTGTCAGACAGCAACACTGATGCAGAGACTCATGGGCTAATAGACAGCAGCACTGACATGGAGACACACGGCCTGATAGACAGCAGCACTGACACATTGACTCATGGACTGATAGACAGCAGCACTGACACAGAGACTCACGGCCTGTCAGACAGCAGCACTGACACACAGACTCGGCCTGACAGATAGCAGCACTGATGCGCACTCATGGCCCAACATACCGCAGCACTGACACAGACGCATGGCCTGTCAGACAGCAGCACTGACACGCAGACTCACGGCCTGTCAGACAGCAGCACTGATGCGCACTCATGGCCCAACAGACAGCTGCACTGGCACGCAGACTCACGGCCTGTCAGACAGCAGCACTGACACGCAGACTCACGGCCTGACAGATAGCAGCACTGATGCAGAGACTCATGGGCTGATAGACAGCAGCACTGACATGGAGACGCACGGCCTGATAGACAGAGTGAGACAAAAAAATGTGTTTTTCTTTCTTTGCTAAAAATGGGTTTATTCAAAACATACATGTGTGTTAAAGCATTTCCCCAGGAAAGGATGCCTCCAAATACCTAGGATATACAAAGTCTTACCGCATCCCATAAAATCGCAGACAAATTATATCAGCAGATATATGCTTTATACATAATGGGATGCATTTTAACCCATGTTCCCTTTTTAAAAGGGCCGTGTCAGGTCCAGGGATTGCAGTACACACCTGCTTAATTAGCCGTGAGCCCAAGAGGACATTCATTATTCACTGACATAGAGCTGTGCTTATTCTATTGTGTGTAATTAATGCCAGAATACTTTGGAAATTTATGAGAAAGAAAGATGTTTGCGTGCTGGCCGCAGTTCAAAGTGAATGGGGAATGGAATTAATTTTCTGTCTGAATGTTGTCTTTTTTTAATGGAATAAATAAAAAGAACAGCATGCAAACAGGCCCAGGAAGAGATACCCACTATCTTACTTTTGTGGGATCACAGGGAATTAGAGCACTCTCGCTCTTCCAGAGTCACAGAGCACCGCGCCATTTCTGCGTTTTTGACGCACGTGGGCTTCACACACCTGCTCTGCGGGCTCCATTATTCTGCCATAATTATTTTCAAATGTTAGGTCACTTTTACGTCGAAGGTCCCATGAGTGAATCACCTAATAGCGAAACGTTACAAAAATGGGATGATCATCTGTCAGATTCATATTCATGCCAAAGAGTTATGTGCATAATGTAAAACCATGGATCTGGTTCATGTTATACTGGAATAATCACAGAGGAATGCTGGTGAATAACACAGTAAGTGATGAGCTAAAGCCCTGAGCAGGATTCCCCTACTCCTCAGCGACACCAAGCTCATTGCTGATCAGATGTTTAAGGGCCTGTTGTTGTTCTTCTGGCTAGTGATCAAAGGCTCCAAAAGCACACCCTCAGACACAGCCCCCAGGGACAAGCACCGCACAGATATGAAATCCAGGGCGAAGAAACTGCCAAGTCTCATTCCAAATGCTATTCCACGGACACTGCATCAATCCCACTGTAAACCACGGCAAGCATCCCAAGCGCCTCACTCAGAGCTGATTCCCTGCTTCATATCTCCTTCATTCCCGCACTAGTCTAGCTCTGGGCCCCTTTGCTAGCTGAGGGCTTCATACCACCCCAGTAAGACTTGTAGAAGCCCAGAAACCGGGAACATACCAGTACCTGGTGATCAAGGGGACCACCATGATGTAGTTACGCTGCAGTGAATTATGAGATATAAAAGAAATTCATCCCCCATGAAAGAACATAATTGAAGGCACTGTGACAAGAACGCATGCCCTGTTAGACTTGTAGCGATGTTAATAGCCCACAATCAGGTGTCAGAAATTTACAGTAAAGCACGGCTTTCATTAGTCACCTTCAGTTGGTATTTTAACCGAATAGCGGAATGACAGATTTTTAAAATTTTTCAGTCAGTCTGGAGCCAGGAGTCGAAAATGGTGTTCAGTGTTGACAGTCAGCACTATCACATCAGATGATGACTTCACTGGCTAACATGACACAATACAGACACCCAGAGGCAATGATATCCACAGAAGATTCTTACTACTGTGATCCAAAGACGATTCCTGACCTCATTACTGTGATCCAGAGTAGGTTCTTGACCCCTTAACTGTGATCCAGAGAAGGTTCCTGTCCCCATTACTGTTATCCAGAGAAGGTTCCTGACCCCATTACTGTGATCCAGAGAAGGTTCCTGACCCCATTACTGTGATCCAGAGTAGGTTCCTGATGCCACTACTGAGATCGAGAGATGATTCCTGACCTCCTTACTGTGATCTAGAGAAGGTTCCTGACCCCTTAACTGTGATCCAGAGAAGGTTCCTGACCTCATAACTGTAATCCAGAGAAGGTTCCTGACCTCATAACTGTGATCCAGTGAGGATTCCTGATGTCGTCATTGTGATCCAGTGAGGATTCCTGATGCCATCATTGTGATGCAGAGAGGATTCCTGATGCCGTCCTTGTGATGCAGAGAGGATTCCTGATGCCTTTATTGTGATCCAGTGAGGATTCCTGATGCCATTATTGTGATCCAGTGAAGATTCCTGATGCCATCATTGTGATGCAGAGAGGATTCTTGATGCCATTATTGTGATCCAGTGAGGATTCCAGATGCCATTATTGTGATGCAGAGAGGATTCCTGACCCTGGTACTGTCACGCAGGCACCCGGAGGAGGTGTCCTTTTATATGAGGTAGTGTTTCATTTTTATGTACCGCATTTATGTGTCTGTCGCCTGGGCCCTGTTCGGTGGGGAAACATCCCATGATGTGCATTCAGCCAGGCTAGCAGGCCCTCCCTCTCACGAGGCTGTTATCCTGCCTGCACAGACGTGGAAACGCTCACATCCCCATGCAAGAGTCGTCTGTACGAACCGTCCTAAGGGCTGTGTCAGAACACGAGCACTTTGCCACACCCCGCCCCCCAAAAGCAGAGACTGCAGTGCTGGCTGGCTGTCTGAGCCACCCCCAGGACATCAAGGCAGAGAGCTCACTGTGGGAGGGGCGGCAGCGGCAGTGGCTGTCTCATTCCAGACTGGCCTCGGTTTTTCATTTCATCTGGAAAACGAGTGGCAACGTGTTCCCCCATCGTCCACAGTGGCTTATACCAGCGGGCTCGGGGTGGCACTTCACCCCAATGGATGCTCAGACACTGCGCCCTGGAGGAAGCGCCCAGACACTGCCCCCTGGAAGAAGTACCCTGACACTCCCACCAGAGGAAGGAGTGAGACACCACCCCCCGGAGGAAGCGCTCAGACACTACCCGCGGAAGAAGCGCTCGGACACCGCCCCCTGGGGGAAGCGCTCGGACACTACCCGTGGAGGAAGTGCTCGGACACCGCCCCCTGGGGGAAGTGCTCGGACACTACCCGTGGAGGAAGTGCTCGGACACTACCCGTGGAAGAAGTGCTCGGACACCGCCCCCTGGAGAAAGCGCTCGGACACCGCCCCCTGGAGGAAGCGCTCGGACACTACCCGTGGAGGAAGCGCTCGGACACCGCCCCCTGGAGAAAACGTTCGGACACTACCCGCGGAGGAAGCACACACCGGTGGTAATCAATTATGAGGGTCACGGCCCCGGCTGATCCGATTTGCTGCAAGGCCATATGGCTTCTTTTGGAGGGGCAGCTGTTTGGGGCGGGGGGGCAGAGGAAGGGAGACCCTCGTCCCAGGGGTCCCCCCTCAGCTTTCTGCCTCCATCACAGGTTTAGTCCCAGGCCTGGACACCAGATAACCGTCCCACACCCTGGTTATTTGTCAACCAAAAGCAATATAGGGGGAGGCATTTTAAAGCCCTGTGGCATGGCCATTTAGGACCACACACACACATACACACGCACACAGACTCACACTCGCATATACACACGAAGGTGCATGCACACAAATGCGCGCACACACACACACACATACAGTTCATATATTCCTGTCTTTGTGGGGACTCCCCATTCATTTCTATGGGCATAACCCTAATCCTAACTATCTTAACCCTAATCCATAAGTAAACTTATGCCAAAATACAAGACTTTTGGCATGTTTTTTTTTTTAATTGCATTGGTAGACATTTATAAAACTGAGACCTTTTGTGGAGACCCGAAAAACATCCCCACGATCTAAAAAGTAACAAGTTTTACCGCAAAATGGGGACATTTCATCCCCACAATGCGGTAAATACAAAACATAAGCACACACACATGCTGCACGTACAAAAAAACACCCTGCACACACACACACAAACATGCTCACACACACTGCACATACACACACACAAACATGCTCACACACACTGCACATACACAGACATCAGCCTGCCCTTTACGTCTACACCGAACGGCCTCTCTGAATTCCTTTAATGCTTCTGCTGTTGTTTTACGCCGCACTGCAGTCCTGCTGTAAATGGTGTGCTTACTCACTACAGTAACCGATACCATCGCAGAGGTAAGCAGCAGGGTGCGCTACGTGGCTGACTGATGGGGGGGCAATGATAACATGTACATGTAACATGATGCGTTACAGCAGTGCTGGGTCGGGGCAGTCTATGATGTGTACACGTAACCTGGTACTGACGGGTGTGAGGGCAGTGATAATGTGTACGTGTAACAGGGTGCATTACCTTACTGACAAATGGGGGGGGGGGGGGGGGGGGGGGGGGGGGGGGGGGGGGGCTAGTGTAACTGCAGGGAATCCCTCCGCCCACAATGCACTTTAATTTTTAGCAGTATCAGTCTACATTTTCACTTCTTTTTTCCCTCATATTACCATATAGCACTTTATTGCATCTTCTGTGCACCTGCACTTCACATGTGTATTTTATGTGCCCTGTTTGATGACTTCCATCTGAGTTCTGCACCTTACACCTTGTATCACCTAGAAAAGAGTCTGATTCAGAGAATAGGGTTTTGTCTTTGAAGCGGATTCTGAACTCGTTTTTTCAGTCATTCCTGCGTACTTGTGAACCTGGACGTCAGTGATTGCTGTAATTGATAGACTCATATCAATCTCTCTGTGGTGACTGGTTAACAGATGAGTCTCTCTTCGGTGATTGGTTAACAGATGGCAGTCTCACTGCAGAGGTTGGTACGCTCGCACTGCATTGCCCAGTGATGAACTCCCAGCACCTCAGTCCATTGGCCTTGTAAAAATCTCTGTTAGCATTATGTGCCCTAACCTATGTATGAGACATAATCAAGGAAAAGTAAAATATATGGGTTAGATGGAGAAATACTCTGCTTTGGATTCTTAATTACAGTAGCTCAACAAGAACAAAGAGCAATTATGGAATTAAGGGAACTCTGCATCCTGTCATTACTGCTTCGTAAAGTGTAAAGACTGCATCCTTTGTAAGAATTTACCCAGAATCCTTCTCCTGATGTTAATAAGGGCTTTTCTGCTCTGACCTCCCCGCGTTTGGAAACCATAGAGTTCCACAGCGGTGCCCCCACCCTCCTGCTTACACTCCAGGGGGTGTGCAGCTGTTGGACAGCTATTCATATCCATAGGTCCATGATCATCTGTCTGCCTGCCAGTCTGGAGCCACGTCTCCCCCGTCACACACTGTCCCTTTCCCTGTGTCCATCTCTGTCCCTGTCCGTGTCCCACAGACAGACACACAGGCATGCATTCCTGTTTATTTGTGGGAAACATGGAATGAACACGTCCCAGATCCTGTAAATGTCAGTCCCCCCCCCCCATAAGATCACTCTCTGACCTTCACTGGCTGCTGGGGATGTTGGCTCATAGGAGCTTGACCTTTCAAAAAGAGCACTTACCTTCAGGGCAGAAATACCCATGATGCTTTGGTGCCAGTCAACCCTGGAGCCCTTACCGTCCTGGTCCTGGTCCTGGGAGCTCGGCTCCCTACACCAGCGATGTGACATCAGCGGTCAGAGAGGCGAACTTTGGGTCAGACATGGCAGTGGGCTCATCAGAGCAGCTAACAATGGAGGCTTTGATATGATCAGCAGAGCGCTTTTGAAGACAACTTCTTAGAGAGTGTGACCGTGAGTCAGTGCTGGGGTGGGGGGGGGGAAGCACTGCGTTAGCAGAGCCTCGAATGTGAGGCTGGTGTCTGTTACACCAGGGGATGACGCTCTTACCCCCCCTCCCCCAACAGGCGAGCCGGCCGTGACCAAGGAGAACAACTGCCTGAATGCAGCCAAGGCATGCAACCTGAACGACACCTGCAAGAAGTACCGCTCGGCCTACATCAGCCCCTGCACCACCCGCGTCTCCACCGCCGAGGTGTGCAACCGCCGCAAGTGCCACAAGGCCCTGCGCCAATTCTTCGACAAGGTGCCGCCCAAGTACAGCTACAGCATGCTGTTCTGCCCGTGCCCGAGCGCGCCCCACTCGGCCTGCCTGGAACGACGCCGCCAGACCATCGTGCCCGTGTGCTCCTACGAGGACCGCGAGAAGCCCAACTGCCTGTCACTGCAGGAAAGCTGCAAGAGCAACTACATCTGCAGGTAGGTACCGGCGGGGGACAGTGTGCCATTCATGCTGGGAACCGCAGCCTTACCAATACACATATACAGTGCAATACTTTCGGGGCCAAGTTAGTACAGTACCTGCAGGGCATTCATACTGCCTCAGCCTGGGGACTGCAGCAGTACTAGTATACTATACGTATTGAGTTAGTACAGTATCAGCATGCATGTACAGCTAGTACAGTGCCAGTGTGTATGTACAGGTAGGACAGTACCAGTTGCCGGGCGGGCGAGCAGCAGCGTCCTCCTGATGTCTAATTAGCTGCTCGGCGGGCGGGCAGGCGGACGGGAGCCACAGTTCAGGGCAGGGACACGCCTGGCGGGGTTCCTGGCAGCGCCAGCGCCTCACGCCTGGGGCCAAGCTGAAGATGGCCGCTGTCCGCGTTTCTCCCGCAGGTCGCGGCTCGCTGACTTCTTCGCCAACTGCCAGCCGGAGCCTCGTTCCCTGTCCGGCTGCTTGAAGGAGAACTACGGAGACTGCCTGCTCTCCTACTCCGGCCTCATCGGTGAGTCGCGCAGCACCCCCAGCCCGATACCCAAGCCAGCGCCGCTCTCTCCGTGCCACCTCAGACCCGTCAGCTCCCGAGGCTCCTGCCACTCGGGGCTCAGACTGTCCTCTTGGCTCGCCACCATGCGGCAGCCCTCATGCCTCTCTGTGCCCCCCCAGGTACAGCGATGACGCCCAACTACCTGCGATTGTCGCATCTCAGCGTGTCTCCCTGGTGCGACTGCAGCAGCAGCGGGAACAGCAAGGAGGAGTGCGACAGATTCACATCGTTTTTCACAGACAACCACTGCCTGAGTGAGTCATGCACACCTGTTCCCATATGCACACCTGGCACTCTCACGCACACCCGCCACTCTCACACACACCCGCCACTCTCACGTGCACCTTCGCGAACGTGCCACCGAGAGCACAAGGTCACACTGGATCATAGTTGATCTGTGGCACTTAACCTGCTGATCACCACTTTCAGCTCCACGCCTCACACACCAAAAGCCTCTGCCGTCTCCTGCACCCCTCTGCACATCCTGGACCGGCAGCCACATGAGACCAAGGGCACCTCTGTGAGACTGAGGGACGAAACGACCAAACGGGCATTTAAGTCCAGAAGCTTCATTTCTGCATTCCTTCCAGGATTAATGATCGAAAAAGCGGTGATAATGTTGTGAGCTTTCTTTTCACGTATGACACCTATTAAATTAAAAGCCGTTTGAGGCGCTTTTAAAAGCCGTGTTCCATGCCACGCTTCTCAAGAGAACAGTTCTGCTGAATGAAAAATCACAGAAACCTATCAGGCCTTCCAAACACATGTACTAAATGGATGGGGGTGCTTTTTAGAGCTCTGTGTGTAGTGAGTGTAATTAAATATGTGACGACAGTGAGGTCTACACAGATCTGCACAACAATAACGTAGATGGATGAAGTATATTTACAGCAAATATGAGATGAGTGCAGTACATATCTATGTAGAGAGACTGAGGAGAGGGTGGTCTGTGTGTATGGCACAAAGGAAAGGCAGCGTGGTCTCCATTGATATAGAGACTGTAGATTGTGTATATGGGAAAATTAAATGCAATGTGGTCCCCACGGATATAGACAGAGACTGCGGACAGGGTGGTCCGTATGTATGGCACAAAGGGAAGGCAGCGTGGTCCCCAAAGATGTAAAACCACCGTCCTGATAGATTTGGACTGTCGGATGTATTTGACTACAGCCAGGACAGACTTGGACACCGCAGGGCTGGAGCTGAGACCAGGTGTCAGTGCTGGATTTAGTGCTTCACCGCGTGAGAGCAGCTATTCTGCAGGTCCCAGCTTCCTCGAGAGGCCCTGCTCCTACCGAATTAATAACATGCTGTATTTTGACAGTGAGTTATTTAAAATCAGATTGCTTGGGCTGGAGCAGAATGGAGTTTACTGTGACAAAAAAGAGAAAAATGCTTTTTCACTTCGTAAAATTCCCATGTTTCTTCTCTGAGAGGTAGAGGTGGAGGTGGGGGGGGGGGGCAGTTTCCGGTGGCTTCCACGCCCGTCATGGAAGGCACCCAGAGGAAGGACCTGGCCATTAGCGCCCAGAGCTGCTAAGGGGATAGATGCTGCTTGTTCAGTGGTTGGGTTTTGAGCCTGTCCTGAACCGCGATGCCCCTGGCTTCCCATTACCGCGATCTAGGCAGGGTAACCCTCTCGGGCTCTGCAGACAGAGCAGCACTCCCCTATACCATGTTATCTTGAAAATTACCATGATGAAGAGCCACGGTGAAACATGACTGGACAAGAGGTTTCTCTCATGAAACACGATTGGACAAAAAGCAGGTCCCTCACGGTCCACTGGGCTGGACTCCAGCCTTTTCTTCTTGCTGTAAATAGCGTTCCTGCGTTCGGTAAATTTCCTTGTTTACCTACTCTGGTTAATTTCCATGGAACCACAAGCAGCTGTGATACTCTGTCTGCTGGAAGCACACATCATTAACCAGCCGCCACGCACTACACAGAGATAATTAGCACTTCTGCTAATGTTTGCCGTTGTCAACAGCAGCATTTGCTTATAGCTGTTGATCTACATTTATCTCCCAAACTTGTCCCATGACTGTCAACTTTGAGGGCTTATTCTTAATCTTTTAATGAACCTTTAAGCTTCTTGGGCTCTCCAGGTGATGCTCGCCCTCTTATGGGGACCATTTCCACACTATGGTTCACCTAAGTGGAAGCTTTAAGCATTTACCCATCCTATAACGTGTCCACCTTCTCCAAAGCAATTAAACTGCATGCCAAATTTATCTTAGTGGTACTCGCTTTATGTTTACGTCTCTTAAAAACTTTGTTACATTACAGTTTTGTACAATGGTAGTTTTTTTTGCAGATACAAGTACTTTTTCTACCTCTGAAAATTAAATAGGCCTCATCTGTTTACTTTTTGTCAGCAGTTTTTAAACAGATAGATGAAAACCATTATATGAAATAAGTTCCTCCATTGCTTTGCATCGTATAAACAAGCCATAAATAAATTACAAATGCTGATTATTTTCAAAAGCACGTCTCAGATTCCGGCTCTTTCCGGGCCCAGTCCGCTCCCACCCCGTGTCACTTTACAGTTACAGTCTGCAGGATCTGTCCACATACCTCCCCGCAGGGATCTGTCCCAGAGACGGGCTGCCAAAGCAAGACCAATGGCTTGTTTGAAAGATAAATAAGCAGTAATTAACACGGGACGCTGAAGGTGTTCACAACCAAACGGTGCTTTACGTGTTTGCATGTTAAGCAGTCCTGCGGGGGACACTGTGAAGGTAAATGCCACAGACTGTAAACACGCTTTTAACCGAAACCTCATGCATGCTTCACCTCTCTAGTGTTCTGAGCACATTTCATAGAATTTGCACATTGTTTTGGAGCAGTAAAGACTATCAAAGCGCATCTACTGAGACCATGCGAAGTCAGCACCTCCTGCGTGCTGTTCGTTTGACAGATAGCGCTTCGGAAAAAGGATGCGCTGCCGTCAGACCCGAAGGCGGTGGGCCTGCTGTAGCTACAGAAAAAAGCCTCCTTACTGAGTGGAAACGTGCTCCCGCTTTGCTTGCGGTATCAACACGTTATTTATATAGACAGATATGCGCATACTTATTGAACCCTGAGCAACAGTGTATGAAATTAAATGCTTTGTTTTCCAGCTAATTATGAAAACAACATTACAAATTGTTAAAATTGTATGAAGCACCATAGGGTTGGAATGATATTAATTTTATGTTTTTATTAATTCTGTCTAATAATACTATTTGTTTGTCTGAGAGCTTGAGCAGAATAATAAGCAGTACAAGGCCCAGTTTAGGTGGCACTGCTGGTGTGGTGACACTTCCTCTCCGTGTCCTGCAGGGAGCGCCATCCAGGCATTCGGCAACGGGACGGACGTGGGGGTATGGCAGCCCGTGCCCCCGGTCCACAGCTCGACAGCGGCTGCCTCACCATCACAGAGGGCTAGGGAGCGCTCTCCCAATGACCTGGACCTCAGCGTATTCACCCACCGGCCCGACACCGTCCATGGCTCCGTTTACCACTTCTGTGGGAACCTGCAGGTAAAAGGACATGGGCTGACCCCCACCTGGCAGGGCGTACCAGTCCATCAAAGCTCATCCTAGTTCTCTCTCTCACTCTGTCCCATCACATTCCCAGGGCCCGTTTCCATCCTGTTAATCTAAGGACTTGATGATGTGTGTTTATAACCACATTAATTTGAGTCATTTCCAAAAATCAGTCCTTTGTTTAAAAAAGCTACTGTCGCAGAAGGGAGCCCTGTGGTACCCCAGCGACTGGGGGCTGGTACTGTACAACTAGCCTCATCTGCTGTCTTAGCTCACAGTGGTTGTGGATCTGATTAATGAAGCTAAAGGAATTACACCGTGATATTTCATACCTATGACTGAGCAGAAAACTAGAAGAGCTGGTCCTACAGTCTTTTTTTCCAACTTCATGCAGAAATAACAGCTACTGTAAGAGGTGCAGCTCTTCTTCGGAATCTTGTTAATTTCTATGCTTTGGCCTGTAATTTATGTCCACCAGTTATGTTCACAGTGAGCTGTAGTTTTTTTTTTCCCACACAACCCAAGAAAACCTGTTAGCCTATGATCTCTCACATCTCCTGCAAATCACCACTTTCGGCTGCAAGCTGGAGGGGGCGCTGTGCTTCTGTGGGTGGATGGAATTGGGGGGGGGGCGATGCCCCACCGCTCTGCTGACCTTCAGAATCCCACTTTATCTGGAAAAGCCGCCCCTCCGCTTTTTAAGCGGAAAACCACCTTAAATGTTTGTTTTTAAAACGCGATGCTATCAGATGCACATCCATATTTTTAATGCCGCTATTTATCACGTTAGTTTAATAGTGTTAATATGATTTATGCGGTCTGACTTTCTGTGTCGCGCAGACCTCCTGCTGCGTGATTAATCACGCACTTCTATCTTATTTTCCAGAAGTTTCTTGTTATTCCCCCTCTACATGCGCGTGTGCGCTGTGATCGCGCGCTGGGCTCAGGTGAAGGCGCCTCGTCATGGGGGCCCGTCCACAGCCCTGACGGAGTGGCCTGTCGTCTCTCATCCTGTCACACACTGTGCACGAGGTGGCCAGGCAGGAAAGCTGGCTTGCCATCCTCGTTAGATTTACCAGCACTCTCCTGGAAGGTCCTGGAGATAGAACTGGTGCGGGGGTGTGGCCCAGACCCCACCTATAGACCACCTGGGCCACCCAGGAAGTGATGCAAACATTACTGCAGATACACGACTACTTGAAGCCCTCTTAACAGCCGGCACTCACACCCTGGCCAGCTAGTCCCTCCCTCAGCATAAGGGCGCGAGATCTTCTGTGCCGTCAGAAATAGCTCTTACAGCAGATGTACTGGCTGAAAATGCTTGTTTATCGCTATTGGATGAAAGCTGGTTTGACCTGCCTCTCTCGCCTCCCATAGGCCCAGAAGCTGAGGTCGAACAACACTACTGACCCAGTGCTGTGCATGGTGAGTCCCTCCCCACCCCGCCATAGTCTGCCTCAACATGACCCCCCCCCCGTCCTCTCGGCTCTGCTCAACACACATTTCCAAGCCGCCGATCGTCTGCACAGCCACCCTGTTGGGAAGCTCTCAGTCACATGGTGTTTTTCCCCAAAAATCAATTGGGCCACTTTCAGTGTGTTCCAAAAGACCCAGGCATTTGTGTGCTGAGCTCAAAGCCCCCCCGGGCACTGTACTGACACCACCTGCCGGAACTGGCCATGACACGTGGGAAGAGGCCAGAGTGTGCAGAGAACCATTGATCGCATACATCTGAGGAGAGATGGCATGCTGGGGACAGTCATGTGACCCAGAGAGACGGCATGCTGGGAATAGACATGTGACCTGGAGAGCTCCCTCACCCCACAGGGAGACGGAAGCGTTTATTAGACTGATGTGTGGACAGACACAGGCAGACAGGCAAAGATAGACAGACCAAGACAAGGACAATCAGAGAGAGAGACAGACAGACATATAGGGTGATACAGACAGAGACAGGTAGAGGGAGAGAAAGACAGAGAGAAACTGAGACATGGGGAGACATACAGAGATGGGGAGAGAGAGAGACAGACAGATAAAGACTAGCAAAAATAGACAGGTAAAGAAACAGAGACACAGACATGGATGGAAAGACAGGCAAGACGGCTACAAGGATGGATAGAAAGACATACAGAGCGACAGACAAATGGGCAGGCAGACATTATTTAAAATAGTGTTTGTGCTTTTCTGTGTTTGCGGGGCCACACTTGATTTCCACCTTATCTGCTGCGATTGAAAGTGCGTTAAATGTCAGTGTACATGATAAGTCAGCGTCAGTCTGCAGGGTGACATTTATACGCCCATCCCGGGGACCCTGCGCTCACAACCCCCAGCCTCCGACAGGCGCGCAATCGCCCTCGTCGATATTAAAAGCCATTTTCAAAGTACACCGCAGCCACAAGCCAGGCTAATTCAGAGAAAACCAATTTCACCCCTTTAAACCTGACACCGAATAACGCAGCAGTGAGGAAGGCGCTTTCCTACAGAGCGTTCCCTGCCTGCTGGACCTTTCACGTCTCTTAGTGGTTATTCACACGCACGCAGACACACACACACGTACACACACGCAGACACACACACACACGTACACACACGCAGACACACACACACACACACGTACACGCACGCACACACACACAGACACACACACACCACTCCGCCTTCCCCTCCAGCCCCGTGGCCTGGTGTCCCTGATGAGCCCATGGGTGACTGACGCCTCTGCTTGCAGGATGGTGACATTGTGGACGCCATCTTCCGGAGCTGCTCTTCCCCCCACGCCGGCCTGCACATGGGGGGACTCCTGCTGTTGCTCCTGCTGTTGGCGATATTGCTCCCACTCTCCTAGCCGCTGGGGGGTGCTGGGCCAGATCGCCTGTACAAAGAAGCCCCCCCCCCCGCCCCCACCATTGTCATGCTTTCTGACATGAGGCCGCATTGAGTCTCCGCCCCAGAGCAGCAGCATTAGCGTGAAATAGGGGAGTGGGGGGGGGGGGGGCTGCATGACCAGGTGGGGGCGCTATTATTCTCATACAGGCAAACTTGTGATTTCTGCACATGTAAAAACATCTATCCTCCCTCATCTGGTATCATGAAGATGGCAAATGCAGGAAAGAGAGAAGGTGACATGTGACCTGCTCCTGTCTGCTATTAGTGACCCCCGAAGGGCTGCTGCTCCCCTACACTGTGCTACACTCATCCTCATGACCTCAAGCTCTCGCTTTCATGGGCCGAACTCATAGCGCTACAACTCACCTAGACAGCAAGGACCCCAAAGGCCAGAGAAGCCCGATCTCACCCAGACCCCAGAGATCACAGAGTTTTCTTCTCACCAAGACCCCAAACGGCCAAGATAATAGAGACTCATTCTCACCCAGACTCCAGAGACCACAGAGACTCATTCTCACCAAGACCCTAAATGACCAAGATCGTAGAGACTCATTCTCACTAAGACCACAGAGACTCATTTTTATCTGAACCACAGGGACCACATTTCTGCCTCACCTGGACCATAATGGCCACAGATCCTGGCTTAGACCATGCGGTCCATCGTCCATCCCACAATCTCACATCTGGGCAGATGGATATTGAGGCAGCAGCTAAACTGACTTCTGCATTTGTTCTTCACAGCTGGACGTATCTCTGCAAAGTGGTTTTCTTTTTTTTTCCCCCGACCGGAAAATCAGATTTAATTATTCCCCTGAGTAGAGTGATTGTCTGAAAAAGTGCTTGTGCACATAATTATCATTCTGACTAAAAACAGAAGATGACAGTGTCCTTTTAAACGTTCTCGAGAGCCCCGCCAATGTCTTTGCAGTTACACTTTAGAGATTGTCCTGCCAGCTTGCCTTGGGGTTCGGACTCAGGTGCACTGATGGGGTTCAACATGTTCACTTGGACCTCCTGCCCTGCTTACACGCCCCAGCACACCATCCCGTCACTCGCCACCCTCCCACCTTAGTGTGTCCACAGCCTGTGTCCCAGTGATCTGTTTAGAAGTCTGTTCATTAAACAGGACAAACACATGACTGAATTGGAGAAACCTTTTGTTTCAATGGAAATCAATAGCATCTCAATAAATCCACATGATTTAACTCTCCCTTAAGGACCAAGGGAAAAGTTTTGTTTTTTATTTTATATATATATATATATATATATAAATATATATATAGTTCTCTACTGTAAGTATTTGTTCTGTCAGAAAACGTAAGCAAGCCCCTAAAGGCGTCCATGAGAACACGGCCAGTCCCACCACTCACCGGGGCCTCATCCAAGCCGCCATCAGTGTCCTTCTGTGCTTCTGTTCCTATTGCTACCCCTTTCTCACCCGATGATCCCAAAAACTGGGAGATGTTTTCAGTTGGCAGCTTGGGAAAAGGTGTGTTTGAGCACTGTACTTACAGGAAGTGGCTGTGCACCGACAGGAAGTGGCACTGCCCTCTGCAGGGACGATGAGGGGTTGCAAGGGAAAGGGAAACATTTGATGTTTGTATCCTAACATTTTTTTCTTGACAAAACTAATAAATATCACTCACCCATTTGCCACATTTACTTCTTAGCTTGTGAAAATGTACAATCTGTTCTTTGAAATGAATAAACAAAATGTGGACTCAAATAAGATGCTTCTTTTGTCCATTTTGCTGTCCTGATGAGGGAACTTTCCTGAAGATGCTGTTTAACCTGGAGGCAGACACGAGTCGCTGTGTGTGTTTGCACGGAGGGTACAGGGGCTCACCAGGGCACCGATCTGCAGGAGTGTCACAGGAGACGCCGGGTACCAGCAGCTCGCCTGAAGCCGAAACGGGCCGCATCTCCGAGTGCCTCGCAATCGCTGCCTCTACCTGCGTATGGCACAGCAGTCGTGCTGCATTGCTGCAGTTAATGATCTTCGGCCTCCAACTGCATGGTCAGGGCCCAGATGGGGGGGCAGGAGGGGTCCCTCGCTGAGCGACACTGAGCCGTTTGATCTGCTGACCCTGCTGATGGAAGTTATGACTATATTAATTATTCATTGAAAACTTTGACCTCTCATAGCCGAAGTACTTTGATATACCTCTCGTGGAAAAAAAAATACAACGGAGCTGGGTAATATTAAAAAGAAGTCATCGGGTATTACTGCAGGGCCAAAGGTCAGCAGATCGGATGCTGTCAAAGGAGGGCGCAGAGAGATTACTGACCAATTACGCTGTGATCCCACAATGCCTTGTGGCAGCAGGGATCCTGCAGGCGTGCGGGGGAGGGGGGTCTATGCTGCCGTCACCACGGGTTTTTCTCGGCGATAACGGCGGGGATTTGGGATTATTTGCAGGTTCTGTGAGGAGAGGCCAGGGTGAACACAAGTGCAAATGGCCTTAAAGGCGCTGCTGCCAGTCTAATCCCCATTTCAGCCACCATCCAGGATCCAACCCAGGCACAGCCGAAGCCGTGCAAGCGATCAAAGCTGGAGGCTCCAAGCATAGTCACGTGGCATAAGGCAGCAGACGTCACCGTAACCATGACAGCAGGGGAGCATCGTAACAGCCAGAGTGAAGGAGGACCCTCCAATCCCCCCATGGGAAAATGCACCACTGGGTGCAGAGTTTCCGTCTCCCTGTAACCGGCACTGAGCGACGCTTCTGTGTGGTCACGGCTCACTGTCGTGGACTCCATCCCTGAACACATCAAGAACAAGGAGGCCATTGCACGGAGCACGTCAAGAAGAAGGAGGTCGTCGCATGGAGCAGCCCCCCCCCGTCCCAGAACACATCAAGAAGAAGGAGGTCGTCGCACGGAGCAGGCGTCCCATCCCGGATGCCTCGCACAGATGTTAATCACCCCTCTCGTGGTTGGCACGCCGACCTTTATTCTCACTCATGACGAAGCGTGAGCACGATGAGACACAGTCACTTCCTGTCACGCTTCACGTCCGTGACGAGCAGTCGGAAGGCAAAACCCGACCGTCACGAGTGAGCGGAGCAGAGGCTGGCCAGCTTCGGCCGTGTTAATAGCGACCGGATGCCCATCCGTCACACCAGCATTCCTGCCATGGCTCCTGACCAGGTCCCGGGGGCCACGGACTCCCCGTCTACCTCAACACTTAATCCCTCAATTGAACTAATTAAACTGTATAATTGAAGCAATTTATCTAGGTTCTCAGTGACAAACTCATCCTCCCGGTAGAGTGCATGCAGAAGGCCACCTGTACCGTAGTGATAAGTCCCGGGGGTCTCCTCTACTGAGGGACACACATTACCTCATTAGCGCCCCAAGACCTCCCACCTGAGGTCTCATAGCCCCTCCCCTGGATCACTACATCACACCATCTGCTGGTATCTGACAGAGGGGAAAATGTCAAGGGGTACATTTGCTTGGGAGAACAGATCATGGAGAGGACTGAGGAATGTTCATCTCACAGTCTGGCGTTATTAGCAGCAGATGAGCACAGAGCGGCAGGTTCAGCAGGTGGGTGCAGCCAGGGTTGTCCAGGGCCTCTGAAAGGGCTCGGAGGGCGGCCCTGATCCTCCATCCAGCAGGCGCCAAAGCTCTCCAAGGAACAGCCAGAGATACATAATGTTAGCCAGAGAGACTGCCACACCGCGGCCGCCCATGCCCCTGTAATTTGGGGACCTTCCAGAAACAAAGAGAGGAGGAGGAAGATGAGGAAGAGGAGGTGAGTAAAAGGCAGAGGAATGTAGGCTGATAAACAGAGGAGAGGAAGTGCACAATGGGGAGATAGATAGAGCGGAAAAAAGGGGGGGAGGAGCCGACAGAGCATACTAAGTGGGAGGGGTGACACACGGTTATTCCCCGTGACATTCCGGCTCTCCCACGGGCCGCTGCACGTCACCCGCATCCCACACGGTCTTCTCGTATATGACTCACTCCACACAATGACGGCGCCGACCCGGCCCACCTCTGCGGCTACAACGTCCCGACGAGGCTGGACTGGGCCGCTCGCCGCGACACCCTCAAGAGCAAGGGGCTGCAAGCTAGGGCGCTATATCATCCATGTGACCGACATGACGGCGGCTTCCAAACCGCACGGAGGCGGCCGGGCCATGGAAAAGCTCTAGGCTGACCTCACGAGAGCAGCCGCGCCTTTGGGAGACTGTGGGTGATGCCCTCTGCGCCTGCAAGCCCATGCATACGCAATAGGCTGACCTCACGAGAGCAGAGACCCCCCCCCGGCCCACAGGTCTGCAGCCACACATGCAAACACAACAAACTTAATGTGCTGAGTCATCAATCCGCTGTATTACCAGTAAATCAGGGCCATTAATAGGACCTAATGCTGGCCCCAGACAGTCTGATTTAGTGGGGGCCGTTTCCATGAAGGCACCCCTGCCTGCGCTCCTTCTGCTACGCTCTGCTGGAGGCTGCCACGTCGCGTGATGTAAGAGCAAAGCAACACAACACGCCTGGTTTTCAGGTTCTGGACCAGAATCCTCTGGGGAGGGACACGCAGACGTAGCCGGAGCTGGGCGTGAGAACACGCTACAGCTGAACTGGGGCTCTGGGCTGGTCCAGGAAACATGGGGGTCAGAGAGGGTCAAAGGTAACAAGGTGGAGAGTCATGGGGAAAAGGGGGATAGGGTGAAAAATGGTGGGGGTCAGAGAGGGAGAAAGGGAGACAGGGTGGAGAGTCACAGGGGAATGGGGCACAGGGAAAAGTGTTATGGGGGAAAAGGGAACAGGGTTAAGAGTCAGAGGGCAGGGACAGGGCAGAGTCACAGAAGAAAAAGGCTACAGAGTTAAGAGTCACAGTGGTCAAGAACAAAGTTTAATGTCAGGGCAGTAAACACAGTCATGGGTAAACTGACAACTGGCAGCTGAGCTCCCATGATTGGAAGGTTTTTTTTATGGTACTTTAAAGCCGACTTCAGTGAGAAGCAGAAACTGCCTAATTAGTTCAGCAGGCTGACATTTGGAGAGTAATGAATCCAGTAAAGGACACGGTGCCTGTCCCCAAAAGCAGGGACCAAAAGCAGGGACCTCAGCCCCTTTAAGTAGCACAATCGCAGCCTTTCAGCCGTCGTCTTCTTTGGGGAGCATGTGTTGGGGCGTGCGGCTGGCGGGGACCTTGATCACTGTCCCATTGCAGCGCTGGAAGTATGCGTGCGGGCGAGCATGATCAGTGTGACGATACAGTGCCGGGAGCACGCGTGCAGGCGAGCTCCAGCCGGACGGATTGCGATCAGTGTGCCGTCACGGGGCAGGGATTACATGTGCGGGCGAGTAGCTGGAGGGAGCGCGATCAGTGTGCCGTTACAGTGCCAGGAGGGCCGCGATCAGTGTGCCGTTACAGTGCCAGGAGGGCCGCGATCAGTGTGCCGTTAGTGTCAGGAGGGCCGCGATCAGTGTGCCATTACGGCAAGGGGAGTACGTGTGTGGGCGAGCGGCCGGGGGGCCTCTATCAGTGTGCCGTTACCGCGCGGGGAGCATCAGTGTGCTGTTACGCATTCAGACAAGAGGCAGTGAGGCTGCGATCAGATGACTGTACCGTTACGGAGCCACAGCAGGTCCTGCAGAATCTTTGATTACATGCCCTACACAGGAACCTAACGCTCCACTGCAGAGTCCATGAGAAGATCAGCTTTAGCTGTTCACAGGCTTTTATGCGGGGGCATGTGGACAGACAGGATTACATTACATGATGGAGCTAAGGGAGACAAGCAAAAGCAAATTAAAACCATGTCAACCCTAACATTTTACAGGAACATGTCTTTAACCTCCGGCTTGAACATCTCAGGACCTCGGGATGAAAGCAAGTGACCACTGCAGACTCACGAGGTCTGAGTGCCAAAGCTGGACACATCTTCACAGGTCACTGTGGAGGCATTAGTGGGCACCGAGGCACTAGAGTATTATGGGTAAAGTTTCAAATGGCTGGCCGTGAACTGAAACGCTCTATGAAAGGGTCTGTGTGAGGGGGTCACACGCAACGGCAGACTTTACCACCTAACAAACCATGCGTTTGTGTGCAGACCCCAAGGTCTGGGGGAACAAACAGCCATTTACACTAGTGGGGGCCCAGAAACAACAAGCACACTCCGGGTGACGTGCAGGTACCTATAGAGCAGCCGGATCCCATCGGCCCCACACTGGAGCTGAGAATCACACCCTTTCCACACTCCCATTTTTAAACATTTTATTTTACATTGTAATTTTGTTCATTACATAGAGAACATTGATACAGATTTATTCATAACATACAAAACAAAGGAAGGTGACCGGAGGAGGCCGTGTGTGCCCGGGGGCGGGGGCCGAGGCGAGGACAGGGACGGGGGGCGGGGACAAGGGTGAGGACAGGGACGACAACGGCCACGCTTTTGGCAGTCTGTTTAAACTGAATGCTCTCTTCACGGTTAAAAATGAGGCCTCTAACTTAACCGACTAACGCCAAAAAATCATACCAAGAGAGCGACCCGTCGGCGATCTTTTTTTTTTTTTTTTTTTTTTTTTAAACATTTAACTGTCAGTGAAACTATTTCAAATTTGACGTGACTCAAACTGACAGTAGGTGGCGCTCCGGGGTCCGGGAGTAAATATGCCCTTTAGAGGCAGGGCTGTGCCTTGGGTAGCTTAGTGTAACAGTTCCGGGGGGTGGCGGTGGGGGAGGGGAGGCAGGCGGACACAGGCGGGGGGGAGTGACCTCCAAGGAACACTGGCAGACATGACATCCGCGACGGGGAAGCCAGCACTCGCTCTGCGCAGGCTAGACGCCGCCTTCTCCACGCGCCGCTGCTGCTGGCTTCCCCTCCTGTCTGTAAGCATGTCCCCCAGAGCAGAGCTCCAGCCTGGCTGGGCGTGTGCGCCGTTCGCGGCCCTGATCCACAGCGCCCGAGCCAGTGCCAGCACATTACCGAGAGCTTATCTGTCATATTCACATTAAAAACAGACGCGTGACGCCAGGAGGTGACATTCACAGCCGAGATAAAAGGACCCTCAGGAGGACGGAGAGTCACACTCCGCGGTAACTCTTTATTTCCCATGGACCGATGGGTGTTTCTCCATAGCAGCGCTGTGCTGCGTGACGTGACCCCAATGACCTACTTACAGTATGCATACGATATTTAAGTAACCATGACAGCTTGACACAGGTAAACGATAGAAGGCATGTTGAGGATGAGGTGAAAAGATATGTGTGTGACTGCAGCGCCCCCAGAAGGCTGGGCAGACTCATTACAGCAGTACCTGGGCCATGTAACATGGGTCAGTACTTTCGTCCACCTCTAATAAAAAGGAGTAACTAACAACCTACACTTCATCTTCATCATTATCATCATCATCGCCATCGTCATGGATAAGAGAACAGATCTGTTCCCTGCATGCAGCATCATCCACTATTAAAACCAAATCAACAACAACAAGGGATAAAACAACCTGACAACATCGAGGACATCAACGGCAGGAAGGTATGCTCCATCCTGCGGAAGAGTGTTCAGGAGTCCGTCACGCTCCCCCGAAAGGCCGAGTGCAGGGCGATCACGCTCCCCCACGGCTGACGCTGCTCAGCAGTTGCTAGGGCGACAGGCCTCCCACCAAGCAACAGGCTGTTCCTGGAACCTTTCGAAATTCCAGGACGGGGCACAATCTCCACCCTCCAAGCAAGGTAGTGGGGGTGGGGGCACTTGGAACTGACAAGGTGACCAAAGGAACCAAGTGGTGAGCTGCTCAATTGACCTTTGACTCCTGCTTGGGTCATTCGTCCTTGGGAGGGAGGGGGTGAAGGATATCCATCTCTGCAGCAGATTTAGGTCCAGTCCGGTCCTGGGAGATGTCCTGGCATCCAGCCAGAGAATGTCATACAAAAAGGACAGAAAAACAGAAGGCAGCCGTACAAAAACCACTTAAAAACGGAACATGCTTTTCCTCTTATACATGATAAAGACGGTTCAGCTTTCGACAGCTACTGCGCCGGGTGGGGGCGGGTGGCGGTCCCCCCATGCTAAGAACAAAAACACAACAGAGAGACCCTGTCAGTCCAGGCCTAGGGGGGTGGGCGGGGGGGCTGACAGGATTCGGACCTGAGCTTCCTCAGGAGGAAGCCGGGAAATGGAGTAGCCCCGGAGCAGGCGGAGGAGGAGGGGTAGGAGGAGGGGGGGACTCCGGCGCGCAGGCTCAGACGCAGGTGCCCTGGTGCAGGGGGGGGTGCGGCTTGCGGCTCTTCAGACCCAGACTCTTCTCCTTGAAGTCGGCGGGTTTCTGCTGCGAGGTGTCGACCAGGGCGCTGGCGATGGCGATGCCTGAGGGCAGAGGGGCATTATGGGAAAGCTGTGGTGTGTCTGTGTCTGTGTGTGTCTGTGTGTGCGTGGTACTGCTGTCCTGTTCTGAGCATGCTGCTTTGCTCTGACTCCTCCATCCTACTCAATAATTTAAGAGCCACATTCCCGATACAGAGAAATCCTCCAAGGAGCCACCTGGGCCTGGCAGGGCAGCATGGCGTGGGTTTACACACAGACACACGCGCACACGCGCACAGACACATGCACACACACACGCACAGACACACACAAACACACGCACGCACACACACTCGATCTGGCTAACCACAGCACCTGGATTCCCTGGGATTTACCGCATTGAGGCAAAACCACAGAAGCAGCATGTTTTCCCAAAAAAGGGTGGGGGGGGGGAGGTGAAGTGCTGAACCCTGCTAGCGCAAGCCGCAGCGCAGCCGTCCGAGTCGCCCCCGTGTCCCTCACACAGCAGCGAGGATGCGGCGGCGCGGATGGAGAACACCCCTCTTTACCAGCAACATGCTCCGCCACCCTGGCCATTCTTCACGAAGCCGCGGCGGATTGCGAATGCAATCCCACGTGTCGACATGATGCACGTGGCTAATGGTGAGGCGACGCCCCATCTTTGAGAAGAGGGGGCACAACATTGGAGCGTGGCAGGGGAGTGTACGTGTCCGCATGCTAATTACATTTATCGACAAGTGAATCGCTCGGATGGCAGGAGTTGCTCATTCCAGTGATGAGCGTTCCGATTATTCAGACGCTTTTGTCCAGATGCCTACTAGTCAGCATCAAAGTACATGGCCGGTATTCCCAGAGCCGTTGGGTTTAAGGTCCTTGCTAAAGGCTCCAGTGTTGATATGGTTACTCTGGGATTTCAAATCACAACCCTCCAGACACGGGTGCGCAACTCGAACCCCTGAGCCAGGCACTGCCCTTGAACATTCCTGTGACTTCAGACGGGTCTCTCTGATCCCAGACTTGTATAATACGAAGTATCTGCATTCCTCAATAGGAGTGGCTCTATCCCGAAGCCGGAGTCAGACAGGACGTGACCTCCAGCCTGTGGCAGCAACACAGAGCAGCTAAAACAAATGATTTTATTTTAGCACGTTAACATTTCATTCTAAAAACCACGTTTACACCCAGCAGTGACTTATGGACATGAACTGCGATGTCAGCATCTTCAAATTTGACAAGGGGACATCACTTATGCAGTATCGAGTCCCTGGCTACAGCATTCTGGGGTCAAGATTTGTCAAGATTTTCAGGATTCCTCGAAGGACCGATGAGCACTGAGCACTATGCGACCAGATCCAACACCCCTGCAGTCCACATCTGGTCCCCCACCGCTGGGAGTGCTACAGCCTGGCTCACTGAAGAACACGGCTGCACGCGTGACATCACGCCTGAGTCAATGTCCCCACTGCGTTTATAACAGGAATGAGCTTCCGAGAGGATGGGGGGCCGCAGTGCCACACGGTTCCCCCCCGGCTGTCAGACCTGACCTTGAATCACACTAACTGCTGATCTGATTGTTGATATGCTTCAAGGAGACCATGCAGACGGGAGCCTGCTCTCTAGGGCTGAAACGGGGGGGGGGGGCTTATGTTTGGGTAATTCCTCTTTGCTGTCCTGTGACAAACACGGCACAGACGGAATAAACAGACACTCATTAAGTTTGAGAAGCGAATTGCCTTGTCAGATTGAGCGGGTCTGAAGGGCCGCTATTCAGCCAGGAATACATTCAGGCCGGCAACAATTGTCTTCACAATGAGAGTGGCGTCACTGTTGAGGTGGCTTAGGTTTTTGGAGAAGATGGGGGCGGGGCTGAGTGCGACAATAGAGCTGCTGTTGATGTGAGATGTGGCTGTTGGGCAAATTGGAGGGGAAGTCACAGCTAGTGGAAGGAGGTGGGGTGTGGTTTGTGTGAGGAGGGGCAGAGATGATATGCAGGGGGTGTGGTTTGTGTGAGGAGGAGCACAGATGACATGTAGGGGGTGTGGTTTGTGTGAGGAGGGGCACAGCTGATATGTAGGGGGTGTGGATGGTGCCTAGCCTGGCTGACCTCTCAGAGACAGGAAGTGACATTGCCAATGCTCTCACCCAAAGGTGAAGCAGGCCCATGAAGCCCTGTGGCCAAACATCATCAGCAGCATGTAGAAGCTCAGGAGGAGTATGACTGGCTCACACCCTGGGGGGCTTCCTCAACCTCATCAACAGCAGCCCCCGTTTTTGAAGTTCCACAAAGCTTTTGGGCTCCAGAAACTGCAGACCGGTGTCATTCTTCCAGAGAGAAGTCAGCGATAATGGAGTTTGCGCTTGGAACAGCAAATCTGTGTTTCTTCCGTCAGCATTATTAATTCATAAAAGCAGAAAACAGAGGCAGCTCACAGGCATGTGGGCCGGGCGCAGCGATGGCGGCGAGCTCCCAGAGACAAGCTGAAAACCATGGTGTTCCAGCAGCCATGACAGCAATCACCTTTAATTCACCGTGCCAATACAAAGGATGTTTCACTAGAGCAAAATCAGGTTAAATACTGACCATCTCCTGGAGTCTTAAAGATACAAGCTCCCAGTTAGGGACCCGTGTTCCAAACCACGGAGCTCCTGACTGCCGGACCTTCTTGACCTGCCTTGTCGCCACACTCTCCTTACTGCCCTTTCAGCTGCCTCTCTGTCCTACTCTGCTCTAATCAAGATGCCCATGCAGGAGGATAGTGCAGCCATCTCTGAGAATGTGTGTGTGTGCACCTCCATGTCTATTTGTGTTTCTCAGCCACACGTGTGTGTGCATGTCTTTCTGTGTAGTGTACATACACACACACAAGAGCGAGGCACTCACCAGATTGGCCGGGTGGGGGCACGCCCGTGGGCCCGCGGGGGAGGCACATAAAGACGGTGAGCACGGCCGCTTTGCCACCCGAGCAGGGCTCTGTGGCGATGGGCTTGGGGGCACCCTGGGAACGAGAGGAGACAGGTGTTAGCCTGAACAAAGCAGGATAACAGGAAAAACTGGAGGAAACAGCAAGAAAAGCCATAGGAAACAAGACGGAAACACTTGGAAAATGGGAAGGAAAGGCCTAGGAAAAAGGAAGAAAAGTCTAGGTCTAGGACCTAGGAAAGCAGGAAGGAAATATAAGGGAAACCAGAAGGAAACAGGGAAAACATGAAGGAAAGACATGGAAAACAGGAAGGAATGACTTGGGAAATTGGAAGGAAACACTTGGGAAGCAGGAAGGAAATATAATTGACACAGAAACACATGGAAAAAGGAAGGAAACACATGGGAAACAGGAAGGAATGACCTGGGGAAGCAGGAATAAAGTATATGGTAAATAGGAAGGAAACATGGAAAACTGGAAGGAAAGCAGGAAGGAAATACCTGGGAAGGAGGAAGGAAATACATTGGAAACAGTAAAGGAAACACATGGAAAACTGGAAAGACCTGGGAAGCAGGAAAGACATGGGAAAGTGGAGAAAATAAGCTTGCAGAGAAAGACAGAAAAAACATTCATAAAATGGGTAGATGATAAAAAGGAAATGGCCAGAAAAGAACCAGAAAAGGAAGGAATATATCTCTGTTGAAGTCACCATGTACTCCACTAAGCATTTCACTATCCACAAGGAACGAAGTACTTAAAATTAGTAAAACCGAAGCAGGTTTTGAAAATTACCCTTTACAAAGTCAGGTTGAGCCACTGTTTGTATGTCACAAAGTTCACAAAAAAAACCTTGAGAGAGAAATGTGTGGCACAACTTTCTATCTGCTTATTAAGTCATTGGGTTTTGACATCCTGCAAAATCAGCCAAAGCCCACAAATCGTTTGTTCGCTGTTTATAAATTGCTCCTTAAAAGGTTTTCGACAACAGTTTGGAAAGCCAAGGGCAGCCTGACGTGGGGAGCCGTCCACAAATGGGTGAGAAATTACAGGCTTTCTTCATATGCAGGCAGTATAATCAACCCGTGTCAGGTGTGACGAAGCAATCGAAGCATGGAGCCAATCGCATGCACCCCCCCAACCCCCCCCCCCCCACTGCATGGACATCGCCGTGATCGCCTCACAGTCATTAACTCGCTATAGACCCACATGAAAACGTCCCTCACCATGGCAGACGGTACCCGGGAGGAGAAAGACAGAGGAGACTACCACGCAGGCTATCCTCATGGCATGGAAATGGTCTGTCCCGGCCGGTCCACAGAGCACAGTGCCCCTGGAGGGTCTACAAGTCCGGATCGGCATCTACAGCAGAGGTCGTCCATTGCTCATTTTCCACGGTTCAGACGACCAAACGAGCCAGAGGCGTCGGTGGTGGGTGAAGGCGTTTTGTCAAGGGAGGTGCGAAAGCGTTATCAGATCTGGCAAAAACGACCCTATTCCTGGAGAGAACCTCGGGAGCCATAAACGCAGCCTGTTACAGAGGCCGACACGCTATTAAAGCCAAAGTTACGTGATGTTTGGAGGGCCAGCTGAAGGCTTCAGAGACACTGGAACATCTCAACCTGTCAGGGCTGCAGACCTTTGGTTCTGCTCCAGGTCCTCCGAGTGTCTGACAGAAACTGAGAAATGCCGTCTGCCCATCAGAGACAGCCCAGGCTGGGAAAGAGGCTTATTAACAAAAACTCAAAATTATACTCACACAAAGTGAAGGCACAGGAGTGAAAACCTCGCCGGCCGTTTTCACCTGAACTTCGGCAAAAGACAGGAAAGAGCAGTTTGGGGGGGGGGCAATCTTCTGCACACTTTCTGCTTATTAAGTTGTTGGTTTCTGACATGCAGAGGAATCAGCTGAAGCCCAATTGAACAGCCCAGCCCTCATCAGTGCCCCGACACCCCGCTCTCCCCAAATTGCCCTTCAACCTGTCAGCCCTGCCGGCAGGCCAGCAGAGCCTCCCAAGCCCCCCCCCCCCAGCAGCCACCGAGACGATGAGGCTTGGCATCATAAACAGGGATGGGGGCAGGGGGTATTTAGGCAGGAGGGGACAAGCTGCTGAAAAGGCCAGAGTGGTCTTCCCCGTAAACCTGGAGTGCCACAGACAGACAGTGAGAAGGTCTCCTCTGGATGAGAGATGAGGCTGGAGACGCCACGGCAGGCGGGGAGCGGTAAACCTCGGTAATCAGGACACGTGAGACTTTTAATCAATCGGAGCCTGAGCTGCTTGCAGCATCAACATAAATTAACTAGCAGCTCATCTGTTATTAGTTTCTACAGTGTTGACCAGCTAGTCATTCATCAGTAGGTGTTACAGTGTTAACCTGCTGGTCATCCGTCAGTAGATATTACAACATTAACCCTCTGGAGTCGACGGCATCGTCGGCGATGCCAAGTATCTCTCTCGTATATATTTCAGTTCATAACTCGCTGAGATCTTATTATAGAAACGTGAAAATGTTTCTATAATGAAATGAAATGCTGACTAAATCCGTAATCTGTCTTCTTTTCAAAAAGCCCATTGTCGGAAGTATTAAAGTTTTTAAAATTAGGTTAAATTGGCAGAAAAGTAAACCATGTCACCTAACTTTGTTTTACCTGCAGCAGGGGTGTGTAGTACCGCTGTCCCCCGAAGATCACTATTCTCCTAAATAGCTGCATTACCGCGTATTCAAATCACATTCGCATGGTAATTTGCTGAACAATGCAACGGTGAAACGCGATCCAGATACATCCCCATCAGCACCATAAAAGGGGGGAGGGATGTGGCCAGGTGACAATGGCTCATTCATACACTACATATTCAATGAAAGGAGCCCGAAATAGTGACCTGAGTTTGGTTTTTCTTATTTATCCAACTGAATGTTGTAACTACACCATTTAGTCATCTTCATGTACCAAAGACTTTGGTGATCAGATATCTGGGATCTGTAAAACAAACTTCCAACATTGCTTACTATGTTATAATGTTTCTGCAAGTGTTCCAAACTGCATTTTACAATGTCTATACTTTGATGTCAAATTACAAACTTCACATAAAATTGACATATTTACAAAGTACACTAAGCTTAAGATGATTTTTATGCCAAAACAAATATATAAGAAATAATTTATTTGCCATGAATTAAGTTTATGATATTGAATGAAATGTGTGACCATGTCCCAGTCAGTGAGTCCAGACTCCAGAGGGTTAACCTGCTGACCATCTGTCAGTTGGTGTTGTTACCCTGCTGGTCCTCAGTCAGTAGGTGTTACAGTATTAACCTGCTGGTCATCCGTCTGTAGGTGTTACAGCGTTAACCTGCTGGTCATCCATCAGTAGGTGTTACAGTGTTAACCTGCTGGTCATCCGTCTGTACCTGTAGGTGTTACGCCATTAACCTACTGGTCATCCATCTGTAGGTGTTACGCCGTTTAACCTGCTGGTCATCCGTCTGCAGGTGTTACGCCGGTTAATCTGCTGGTCATCCGTCTGTAGGTGTTACAGCATTAACCTGCTGGTCATCCGTCTGTAGGTGTTACAGCGTTAACCTGCTGGTCATCCGTCTGTAGATGTTACAGCATTAACCTGCTGGTCATCTGTCTGTAGGTGTTACAGCATTAACCTGCTGGTCATCCGTCTGTAGGTGTTACAGCATTAACCTTCTGGTCATCCGTCTGTAGGTGTTACAGCATTAACCTGCTGGTCATCCGTCTGTAGGTGTTACAGCATTAACCTTCTGGTCATCCATCTGTAGGTGTTACGCCGTTAACCTGCTGGTCATCCGTCTGTAGGTGTTACAGTGTTAACCTACTGGTCATCTGTCTGTAGGTGTTATGCCGTTTAACCTGCTGGTCATCCGTCTGTAGGTGTTACAGCATTAACCTGCTGGTCATCCATCTGTAGGTGTTACAGCATTAACCTGCTGGTCATCCGTCTGTAGGTGTTGCAACGTTAACCTACTGGTCATCTGTCTGTAGGTGTTACGCCGTTTAACCTGCTGGTCATCTGTCTGTAGGTGTTACAGCATTAACCTGCTGGTCATCCATCTGTAGGTGTTACAGCATTAACCTGCTGGTCATCCGTC
>JAODLC010000045.1:1030805-1042608 GCA_026781145.1 Hippopotamyrus pictus | reverse complement strand
GGGGCGCAGGTGAAATCTTAATAGGGCCCTCATCACCGTCCAACTGCTGACACGTTCCTGTGGGAACCTGCGTCCACATAAACCTCCAGCGCCACCTGTAAGCTGGACAGACGCTCCATATCTGACTCTGATGTCCAATCAGATGGGAGGACACAGCTACTCTGAGCTGCAGCCAATCAGACAGAAGACAGAGCTACTCTCAGCTATGTCCAATTAGATAGAGGACACAGTCACACTCAGCTATGTCCAATCAGATGGAGGATATAGCTACATCCAACTATATCCAATCAGATGGAGGACACAGTAACACTCAGCTATGTCCAATCAGATGGAGGATATAGCTACATCCAACTATATCCAATCAGATGGACGCCACAGCTACACTCAGATCACTCCAATATCATGATCCAAAGGGGCAGGATATACCGAGGAAGCCCAAAACACCCACTAACGAAGACAGCCGCCAATCGGAATGCAAGAGCTGGTCTGAACCCAACAGCACCCCCCCTCCCACCCCACCATGCCCCAAGCAACAAACAGAAGGATCCGCCCATTGGTCACGCCTCTCACCTGTGACAAATCCGAACCACAAATGCACCCAAGGCTGGACACCGATAAGAGATGACAAGCTCTAGATATCGCAGGAATCAGTCCCCTTGAAGGCAAACGGAAACGCTGCTATGTACTTCAAAGTAAGTCGAGAGATATGAATAAATAAATAACAACGTGAGCGCATGCTTGTAAACGGGGCTGTAACTAATGATTTGTGACTGAAGAGGGAATATTCCATCTCTTGCCGCGTGTTTTATTGCCGCCTGTCGTAATCACACTCATTAAAAACCTCCTTTTGTTGGCCCCATTATTTCTCCTGTTTTTTGGGAGTGACATATAAATTAACTTCAGCACGCGTCATTTGCTGCGTCCGCTCCTCTCTGGCAGGCGGATGCGGGGCCATCCTCTTGCCGCCACACCAGGCCCAGGGCTGAGACCTGCTGTCAAGGCCTCGCCTACCCAGAATGCACCTGGGTATTCCGAGCCATCAAGCAAAGCACAAATTTGGGGCAGTTGGCCACATTAGGGACAACGTGCATGATGACACAATAGCAAACAGCCTGCCACTCTTCGTCGGGTGACACGGAAGTCACAAGCCTACTGAACAGAAGCCCTATCCATTTTCATGGCATTAAAAAGATCACGTACTTAGAGATGTACGATATATCAGTTAACATATCAATATTGGCCAATGTTCCTTAAAGATCAATACATCGGTCCGATGTGCCAATCCTGGTCGATGTCCGGCTGATATTTAGACTTTATCAATATTCAACATTATCAGCACCAGCTCTAAGGACACAGCTACTGAAATAATGAAGATGACTGCACTGCACCATCAGCCACTGTTCGTCGTGGAGGACGAGGGATTTCATCAGCTCATTTGAACCTCACTAGTCTCCTAAGTCGGTGTCTCACTGCCTGCATTAAATGATCTGGTTGATACACACATTCATGGGATTTGGAATGACACCAACATCCAGATCAGCTGTAGAGCTCAGAGGTTAGCTGTTTATGTGTATCATTTATCGGCATTGATAAAATTAGAGAAATATCAGTATCAGCCAAAATTTGCACATGGCTACACCACTGTACAGCTGAGGGGCTGAAATCCTGCAAAACAAGCCTTGGTGAAGAGAAACAGGAATCCTCGCGCTGGCGCTGAATATCCGGCTGTTTACACGGATTCCACATCGCCGGTGTGCGGCCTACTCTGCGAGCACCTGAAACTCAAGCCCCGCGGGAGCGGTTCCGAGGCGGCACAGCGCTGCCGTCACACTCCGAGCGGAACGCGACGAGCGGCTTCAGACGCGTCGCCAGAGAACCCGAGCGCGGCGAAGCGCGGCGGTGAGAATCTGACGCCTGAGCGAGTTCCTGCGCCGGGACAGGTGAGAAATGCCAAAGCGCTTTACTCTGGAGAAAAGCAGACTGGGGGGACGTTTTAATTAGAGCGTTTTTGTTTGTTATCCTCTATGAGACGAGCCCCTTAGACTGGCAGTCAGCGGGACCGTCTCCCCGAACGCTGCTCCCGCTGCCCGCTTGACACTAATGAGCTCAGACTCTCCCTGGCAATTAGACGTCCCGGCATACGTGAGATCGTAACGAGGGCCAGAGTACGAAGCACTTAGCGGAGATCTGCGCCGGGTGCCCCAGCAGCACAGCATAGCAGTGCTGCCATTTCATTAGAGGCATAACATGCGAGTCTGCAGCTTTATTTCTCCTCACAAAGACACTTTGATCCGCAGACAGGCTAAATGCCACAATTATACATTATCACAAACTTCTGGAAGGGCCATTTTCATCAGAAACCCGTTGATGAAAGAGCCTTTGTGTCGTGGGCCCGGCAGAGACCCCAGCATGGCTCGCTGAGCTTCCGGAACGAGCGGCCGCTATAATTCACACCAAAAAAAGCAGCAGCATGCAGCAAGACGCAGCGTTTGGATGTGAAATCCCATTCAGGGAGTATCGCCCAGATCAGACCAACTCAGTGCAAACAGGAGGCGGAAGAAAAAAGAAAAAAAAAAAAACTCATTTTTGCACCGGCGCATATAATTAGCGGTTAAAAACGGGATAGCTAAATGTCGCGGTTTTTCCGCTGATGAGGTCACTGGAAAGGCCTTGGCCGTCCTTTCATTTGCATCGTCAGAGCTCCAGACAGATTAAATTTAATTTAATTCCGGCAAATTCGAGGAACATTCAAACGGCGCAGCAAATGAAAACTGCATTGGGCTCACAGAAATGAGCCTGACAGCCTCCCTCTTTACAGAATTTAACAGGAGAACAGTCATCAACAGTTTATAGATGATAAAAACAAATATTCTGAACAAAAACACAATGAACGTGTTCTTGGTGTTGCCAAAATGTACCAGGCAGGATACTGTCAGGTATGCAGAGGTGAGCCAGAACCCTGTCATCACTACGGTATCATCAGGATGCACAGAGGAGCAGGCAAGGAATTGCAGGAGCTGCATAAACTGCAGGAGCTGCATAAGCTGCAGGAGCTGCATAAACCAAAGGAGCTGCATAAACCGAAGGAACTGCAGGAGCTGCATAAACTGCAGGAGCTGCATAAACCGAATGAGCTGCATAAACCGAAGGAGCTGCAGGAGCTGCATAAGCCGCAGGAGCTGCATAAGCCGCAGGAGCTGCATAAACTGCAGGAGCTGCATAAACCGAATGAGCTGCATAAACCGAAGGAGCTGCATAAGCTGCAGGAGCTGCATAAACCGAATGAGCTGCAGGAGCTGCATAAGCCGCAGGAGCTGCATAAGCTGCATAAACCGAAGGAGCTGCAGGAGCTGCATAAACCGAAGGAGCTGCAGGAGCTGCATAAACCGAAGGAGCTGCAGTTGCTAAGCGTGGTTTGCCTGAACGAGGAGACCTCCGGTGTCACCACATCCCGGAGATTTACTGCAAATAGAAAGCTGATCTATTCTCTCTCGATACATGTATTAAAGCAATGAATATAATGGAATGTGTATGTGGTCAGGGCTATAATTAGAGCATAAGAGAGGCAGGAGGCGATGGCTGGTTTATGGAGCATATCCTGTGCGTTCTCGTCACCATTAGGAGCAGATTAAACAGGATATCATCTCATAGATTACAGCGGAGAACGGAGAGAGACCAGGCTGACGTTCATCTCCCAGCGCCGCTCTCCTCCGTTTCAGCCGCCTTTCCTTTCAGGAATGTTTGGATTTGCTTGACACATATGAAAGCGAAAGACGGAGGGAAACCGGAAAGCAGCAATATCGATCGATCGGGACGGAGGGAGGGAGAATTTCCGAATGGGCGGGTCACCCTCAGTCTGTCCTCGCATGACATCATCAATCACATGATGGCTTTGCTCCCCAAAAACCAGCCCCCCCCAGAGAGCCGGTGCCCCCTGGGGATGGCGACGGCAGGCGCGACTGACCTCAAAAGCGGGAGCTGCTGGAGGACTCGGGGGTGACTGCAGCGCCCGCCCCCTTTTGCGTCATTTTTTTATTTCGCGAAGGACATTTTTAAAAAGATGAAAGCCACACACAGGGCTCACGACGAGGGACCCCGACTGCGACCGTTTGCGGTGCTTCATCACGAGCGGCGGCAGCAGAGCTGAATGACAGCGAGAGACCAAGGCGCTTAGCGATTGCGGCGGCTAATCTCAAAGGCAAACGCTCAGGCATACATTGCCTCTTACCTAAAGGACTTACAGGTAAAGCCCATCCGAGCAAATCCCTCAAAGGGACCGTGTGCTCACACATACGCATGAACACACACGCGTACACACACACACACACACACACGTGCGCGCGCACATCCGCGGACACACACGCACATACACATCCACACACACATGCACACACAGAGCGTTCTCAGGAAAAATTGTGGGAATTTACATCTTGCAAAGGGAACCTGACACACACACAATTACTTAAGAACGCCACTGAGGTGGTATTACAATGAGACGGAAAGCTCGCTCCAAGTGCTGGAGACATGAATCATGATGCACAGGGAGGGCTGATCAGGCAAAACAGTGCACCGCAGTTAATGTACTTAAGTGAGTGCTGCGTCTTCACCTGCTCTCAGGTATGAGCCCGTGTCTTTAAAATGGTGACGAGGGTGGGGGATCGTATCATGACTGCCCCTGGTGGCCGGAGGACACAAATCCATCTTGCATGGCTCCTCCTCCCTGCCCAGGAGCTGATCTCATTTTGCGCCGGTACATTAGTGACTGCTGACAGAGCCCTACTGACCATGAGCCCAAGGCTCACAGCATGGACGGACCAGGGCCCTTCATCTTCCCGCCACTGAGCTGAGACCCTTAAATCACACCAGCTGCAGAGTAAATACATGGAACTAAAGCAGCAGATATGAAACTGATTCATGACTCGCCATTTACAGAACTGGGGACCCGTCTCTCGCCTGCCTCTCCCGCGTAGAAACCCATCACCACAGCAGCTAACAGCCTGTTGTAATGCTGATGGGGGTCCCTCTTTATGGGGTAGCAGTGACCCCAGGCCTGAGACACTGAGCTGAGAGGGGACACTGTCCTCCACCCTCCCGGACCTACAGAGCACAGGTCTTCAAACAGCACCTGAGCATCCCATCTGCTTTACAGCCGAAGATAAGTCTCCATTCAGCACTGCTGACACAAAATGCTTGCTACGTGGTTTCCAGGAATCAAACAGCTGTCTGACCCTAAAGCTCCAGAGGCAGGAAGCACTCATGGGTAGCCTCTATGGGGGGCAGACCTGCGTATGGAAGACTCACTGCACAAAAGATGCATATGTGGGATTTTACCACAACAAGAATTATTTGGCTACTAATTTCAATTATTACTGATTTAATGTAAGAAAATGATGAGCACATGGTTGTAATGAGGTGTAATTAGTAGTGAAGCAAGTAGAATATAGAGCTAAGAGGAGCAGAAGGAGAGCATGAGGAGAGAGGGAGGAGAGCTAAGGGGGCATGAGGAGAGAGGGAGGAGAGCTAAGGGGGTATGAGGAGAGAGGGAGGAGAGCTAAGGGGGGCATGAGAAGAGAGGGAGGAGAGCTAAGGGGGGCATGAGGAGAGCTAAGGAGGGCATGAGGAGAGAGGGAGAAGAGCAGGGGCCACAGCAACACAAAGGCACCAAGCAGAGCTGGAAGCTGCAGCTCACATCCGAGGGCCTTGGCACAAGTCTGAAGAGGCAGCACACATTCCCAGGAGCCTCTTGGGCACTCCAAAGCCAATGGCGTTCACCGGTGTCTCTGGAGACGGCGTCCCTGAGCACAGGCTGTTGACTAAAAGGTCAAGCATAATTACAGAGTTCCGAACTGCAGCTAAGTGGATACAGCCATTAAGACCTGGACACTGGTGGCACCCAGAAGAAGCTTTAGGGGGAGAATGTGACATTTGTTAATCCATATAACCTGAGCTGGAGTGATGCACACAGGCAAAAACCCTTATGGGGCTTAGAGACACAGGACTTGAGCAAATTGGGCATTAAACAGACTGTAAAGAGGAGAAATGACAGAGCTGCGGACGTAGTCACTAAACACAGACCAGCTCCTGTTTGCTGACCTCCAAGCTGGATGCTGTGACCTCCATTTCGGGCGCGGTGACCTCCATTTCAGGCACGGTGACCTCCAGACTAAAACTGAACCCATCTAAAGACCCTGGCAGCTATTGCCGTTTCGAGGACACAATGAAGCCAGGAGGTAAAAGCCGCTGACGACGACAGATCGTGGAATGGCAGAGGAGAGACGGAAAACCCCGGCACCAGACCCAAACGCCTGCTTATGACCTGCATCACGCACACTGGAACCACTGCGCATTAAATGCTGTCCTTTATGATGCAGTTACGGGTTGACAGACCACATTAAATACAGACAGATGCTGCTAAATTAACCCCCAGAAAAAAAGAATAAATCACACTATTTTCTATCCTACTGCTTCTGGAGAAACATCCAGCAAGGGGGCCTGAGGGGCGGAGAGGGAGGGGATCTCTTCAGTTAAGATGCAGAAGGGTGGGGTGGAGAAGCCCGGCAGCATGAAGCCCCCAAACTTACATGCATAAATGCCAGACTGGGACTCTCCACTCAACCAGGATAATATGATAAGCCAGGGCTGCGATCATACAGACAGGAAGACGACATCAGGAAGTACTGGCGGCATTTCACCACAATGGGAGGAAGATCTCAGGTCACGCTGATGCCAAATGGCATCTCACCACAGCATAAAAATTACTCAATTTGGAAAGCAAGCAGAGAGGAGTCTGCTTAGGGGAAGATCACCAAGAATACCTGCTGAAACAGGGCCACTGATGGTCCCTCTGCAAGGAAAGAAGGTCTGAGAATGAGATGAAAGGCCTGGCAAGTTAGGCCTCAGTCGCAGAGTAGGCCGCCTCACGCAGACCTTGCCAAGTCCCGGTAGAAAGCGCATCATGGACAGTTCCAGGAGCAATGGACATGCCGTGCTCCGAGGGGGTCTGCCAAAGCCGTTATCCACCGGAGCAGAGGTGACGCCCGCGTGCCACCCCCCCCCCACCACGCCGCGAACGCCAACACCCACCTCGGCTGAGCCGTGCAGCGGCTCCATCTGCGCACCTCCCACCTCCAGGGCCACGTCCACGGAGGAGAAAGGCCGGCTGGCCATCTGCTGACGTTCCCTCATGAGTTGCTGTAAGGGGGAGAAAGAATCTCACAGTCAGACGGAAGAGAAGCAGAACAGGCAGCACGCGGTGACAGCAAATTCAGAAGGTCCCGGAACAGCACCGGGAGAAGGCCGACCCACAGATCCGCTCATTTACCACCTGGACACAGTTAGCAGAGCCCTGGCCAAGGTCACATGGCAACCCCCCCCCCCATAGTGGGGTGGGGGGGGGGGTTCTGTGCCAGCACCATATTTGTTTTGATAAAATGATGATTGGGAGTCTCTCCAAGCCCCCGGGAGAATCATTGTTGTTCCTCTTGCTCAGGGTCACCATCTGCTCGGTGGTGGTGTGCGATGTTCTCCATGCCATCGAGCTAACATCCCCCGTGCAGCAGCACCACACCTGCGGCTCCGACCGTGTGGTCAGTGCGGTCATACAGGACCGGCCCGGCGCTGACCGAAGCGGCGGCGGCGGCGCTGAGTGCTTACCGAGGAGCGGTCTCGGCCGGCTGGCGGTTTATTGCCCGCGGTCGTGTTTAGCATGTGTTTTATGGTGCCATGCCGGCTCTGTCTAAATGAGACCTTCAGAATGACAGGAGGACAAGGTGATATAGATCCACAGCCTGTAATCGAATCATAAAACGCTTAATTAATTTCTAAGTGCTGTAAACAACGTTGGGATGGTGGAGCAGTTTGTCTGGGGAGATGGAGATTCTCGTCTGGTCACACCCCCTCCCCCGGGGGCCGGGGGGAAGCTACGTGGTCACGGTCACATCTGTAACGCCCTCGGAGGTTACATCAGGTGCTCAGACATAAATCCATGGTCACAAAGCTCAACCAAAGGCACGCAATGCACTCTGTTTACCAAGCTATTGGTCAAATTCCGGAGAGTTCACTAGGCCAGAAGGTCATGGGTTCGGACCCAGGGACAACAACACAATGAAAATGAACAAAGATCTACACAGAAATCCAAATGCATAATTAACTTCGAATCCCCAATCGGTTACCCACAGGCGGAGCTTGAAATAAACGAACAGCACACGTGTGAGAGGGCTTCCACTCCGAGCAGACTGTTCCCCCCGTGTCCTCGCTGTCCCCGTAACAAGCTCAGGAGGAGACGAAGCCTGTAAATGATTGAATTTGGCGAAGGACAAGCCACACATGGCGCAGAAACAGGGGTCTAGAGCCGTCAATCACGGCGAGCCGTCGCCCCGCAAGGTCAGGGAGCTGCCGGCAACAGGAGAAACAGAATATGACAACAGCCGAGGAATCACAGGAGCCACTGGCTGCCAAGCGTCAGGGGGAAGGAGAGCAGCTTCATACTCCATTTGCTCCAGAAAAAATGGTCTAATTATTACCTGCAAGATGACTCATTTCCTAGCCTGTCTGTGCCTATAATCACCCAGGGAGCAGACACTGCTGCAGCTGCATCACTGGGACTCTGGAGCTCTATCTGCACCCTCCCGCCCAGGACCTCTACCTGGGACCTCTGGCTCTGGGGATGTATCTTTACCATGAACCTGTACTTTTGGAGCTCCACCTAGAACCAGTACCTCTGGAGCTGTACCTAGAACCTCCATCGTCGACCTGTAACACTACTTTGGACACACCATAGAACTATGTTGTCAATTACTCAGGTATGTAAGCAAGGTTTCGTGTATATCTGCTCACACGCAAATGAACATGAAAGTACCACTTTGTGTGAGTGTGTGTGTGTGTGTGTGTGTGTGTATGTGTGTATGTGTGCGTGCATCAAACATCGATCTGCACTCCTGACTAGCATCTCTGGGTGAGAGGCCATCCCATCACTAAGATGTGATCAATATATAAGATAGCCACATCACCCCCTTGCTGTAAAGCAGGCTGACGAGTTAACTCTGCTGGATCGATACGGAGATGAATGCCTCGCCCTCCTGTATAGCGCACCATGCTGAGCCCCATATGGCTCCGGCTACCTCGCTTTCTTTTTGTCACATGCTATAGCTCCTGACCAAGCATAATCGCCAATACCGTTGCTGCCCGAACCTGGACCATGTGGAGATCTTGGTTGTTGTTGCAGCTCGTAGTTAGACCTTCACAGAGGCACAGCAGTCACAAAGAACTTTCCGTTTAAGCTCTGGTCATCCAATGCCTCTGCATTCCACGACGGGAACCGCAAACTCTGAAACACACACGGGGATCCCAGCAGTCCGTGACCATGAGAGATTAATCATCCGACGTCATCTCATTGACGTCTGGAGGTCGTGGCTGGCAGCGGGCTGGGGGGAGGCGTGGAGGTTCCAAAAGGAGGAACGGCCGGCTGTGTTGGGTGTTAAGATGATAAACTCTGCATTGCAGGAGCTGGCACTGTCCAGCACCCAACCCCAATGCTTTTATTTTATTTTTACAGAGTCTAATACAGGCACAGGTCATGTGACCAGCTAGGTGTAACTGACTAATTGCATAACACTGTATAACACCATATCTGCTAAAAATCAGGAGTGACACACGTGGAGTAATGCTGGATCAGCACCACGCCCCCAGGCGGCATGGTGACTCAGTCCTCATGGCTCCGATTGCGAGTCCATACCTGCAGAAGGTCAGGCGGTCACTCCTCATGCCCAGAAACCACAAAGATCTGGTCCAGGGTGAGATGTTGTGACCATCTGGAGCAGCAGCACACTATCACTGAAGTTGTCCAATAACCAATAAGCAGTTGTCCAAATAACCAATTAACTCGGCTTGGCTCACCGAGTTAAACTGCTGTGTCTGAAACTGGAAGGTTGCTGGTTCAAAACCCAGGTTTGGCAGAGTGACATCACCATTGGGTCCCTGAGCAAGGCCCTTAATGGAAACTTGGTCCTAGGATCATCTGACCCTGCAAACTGAAAATGCATGTCGCTTTGGATAAGAGCGGCTGCTAAATAAGTAAGTAAATCTGCTGGTGACACGTCAGGGAAAAGGCGCCGTCAGTGGATGGTGCTGGGTGGCATCGGGCCGCCAGCCTCGGCCTTTCTCAGAAGCCATGAGGGGGAAGTCAGTCTTCTGAGGCTCGCCTCTGTTTTCCATTCCAGCCTCTTCTTCTCGCCTTATTGGCCCAAATAGCAGTTAATTGTCCGCGCTTCTCGTATCAGTGTGAGAATGAAAGATGTACTGCCCGAATAAACAGGAAAATAGAAGTCATCTTCCAATTTCCTTTATACTTAAAAAATTTATACCGAGATGACATTTTTATTACGCTGTAAATGGATGTAAACGGCAGCATGCGCGGGAGAGTCAGCGCGCGGCCCTCGTCCCGAAGGGAAGGACTGCGTTATAGCCGACACGCCGTGTAGATGCACTGCCCAGCCAGCAGACCCACTACCGCCAAGCAACAGAATGTGACACGGCGGCATTGTTCTCCAAACGAGACCCTCTCGAGTTCATTCAGGAAATCAGGGCAGTGAGGGGTCAAGCACGACCTGCCCCCCACCATTCTGTCACCATGGGAGGTTCAGGGCCAGTTTAGGAGTTCATCAATTCCATCACATCAAATTAGCTGTTATCACGGGCCATGCTGGGGGGGGGGGGGTGCTACATTTATCTCAAGGTGCTAATGGACTCTCCCCTGACCGACCCCCCCCGATTCCCACTAAACAGATTTGTTGACAGCTAAAGAGCACCATCAGTAATTATCAGGTCTTTCTTGTAAATCACCTACAGCATTTGATTCAAGTCAGAGCAGTTTGCCAAAGACTGCCCTTTTGCCCTCTGCTCTCCTTACTCATAACCAAAAGGTACAAGCGCACACACCCCTCCTGTTGCGTGAACTAGAAACCATGCACACTCTCAAAACCATAGTGGCGATATCTCCAAGGGCTCGACCAATCCACATGCTGGTCAGTCTCGACATCATCAACACCTCACCCCCTTTATGTTCACTTTTGATCGATAGCCACCTAGGAGGTGGGGCTTCAGGAAGTGATGACCTATGAGGGAGTAGGAGTGTGTATAAACACAGACACGCTGAAGCCTGCAGGCACCTCTACGTCCGCAGAGCTCAGGACGTGCGTACAAATACTGCCTGCTGCTGTAATGGGCCACCGTCCCCAGCGAGGGATTCTGGTAAGCAAAGCAGACACGCTCTCTGCAACCAATGCAGCAATGATGAACATGCAGTCTTCTGGGCAAAACCCAGGACATGCCGCACCAGGTACTGCACAATCAAGTCCAGAGCCAACAGGGCAATTAGGAGGGCCCGCTGTGCTCATCCAAGTGACACAGAGCCAGCGACGCAGCCTCATCGGAATCCTGCTCCTACGAGAGCGCCGCATATTATTCCTGCAGCGTGCAATGAAAGCCGTTAGACATCATTCTGCTGTTATGATTCTTCCGGGTGCCGTTCATGAAAAATGTAAAGGAGCACATTCTGGAAATGGGACTTTGTCCAATTAAAGTCTGATTAATTCCTGCCAGTCAGCGTCCATGGCAAATAAGTCGATGCAGGCAGAATGCACAACTGGGGACGGACAGATGGACACACCCCGGGTAAGGGAGGAGGGATGCACACCCCAGGTAAGGGAGGAAGGGCGGACACCCCAGGCAAGGGAGGAGGGATGCACACCCCAGGTAAGGGAGGAAGGGCGGACACCCCAGGCAAGGGAGGAGGGATGCACACCCC
>JAODLC010000045.1:994662-1030447 GCA_026781145.1 Hippopotamyrus pictus | reverse complement strand
CGGGTAAGGGAGGAAGGACAAAAGGACAGCCCAGGAAAGGGAGGAAGGACGGACACCCCGGGTAAGGGAGGAAGGACAAAAGGACACCCCAGGTAAGGGAGGAAGGACAGACACCCCGGGGTAAGGGAGGAAGGACAAAAGGACACCCCAGGTAAGGGAGGAAGGACGGACACCCCGGGTAAGGGAGGAAGGACGGACACACCCTCCTAATGTTCTGCCACACAGGCTGCAGCCCAGCCTAACTGCTTTATGGGAAGCAGGCTGGCGACAGCATTAGCCCCCAAACACCAGCCCTCCTCCCAAGACAGGCACACAAAAGACTCCACTAATTAATCTCCGCGGCTCGTCTGCGTGGAGCACAGCCACAGCAAGCCACCGCTACCCCAGCGGGACCCAGCCTCTCGTCTAATTGGGCCAGGAGAGCGCTCAGCACCCCTCTGAGACGCGTCTTCTGCATGCGGCTTTTTTTCGGGGCTTTTCCGGATTATTCCGCCTCTTTTTCCAACCCGCTTGTCCCTCCGTTAGCTGAGTATTACCCTGTAAGACACCTACACCCCACAGCAGCACCCAGATACCTGCGATCTGTCAGCGGACCTCCAGTTGGGAGCCAAGCACAGCGGCCTGGCAGCAATGTGGTAGAAAACGCGACACTAAATTAAATGATAGTGATGGATAGCTCCTCTCTATAGAAGAAGTAATAGCAGCTGAATGTATCTCGACTTCTGCTCATCTGAAATTTTATTTAATTGGAAGTGAATAAGGCAGCTTAGAAAGGTAGCTCAGGGAGAGACTCGGCGCCGACTTCAGCCATAATACACGACCGAAGACACAGACCCTGGACGGGCCAGAGTGACCTTGTCACTCAAAGAGAGTGGCAAGAAGCACTGAGTCACACAGAAGGGGAACAGAGCTGTCCTATCCGAGGAAATAAAGAAGAACAGGGTCATCCAGCAACACAAAGTGAAGAAGCAGAGCTTAGCAGTTACACAGAGAAGAGCACAGACACGTATCTGCAAGGGCTGAGCCGTATAGTTACAGAATCTGCTGCTACATGCATTTAAGCAATTTGGCAAGAAATCGCACCACACAGAGCTAGAGTGCATGAAACATCAACGTATAATAAAATAAACTTCTTCATAAAGGTGTTGTTCTACCGCTGGGACAGAGAGAAAGGATTCCCGCTTCATTAGCGCTTGTGAACATCCTCTTCTCCCAGCATGCTGATGTTGGAGGAGAAAAGTGCCAACAGCAGTTTGTGAACATGAACACATTCACACGGTCACATGCCAGCCTCCGTCTGAGACCACGACTGACGCAGTCTCTGGTCCCGCTCTGTCCGTCTGTGCTGCGTCGGGACCCGTCTCATTGCGGTCTACCATTAAGTTAAAGGGCATAACCAACCAGCAGTTTACGTTCTGGTACCCTATCTGGAGAAAAGGGGCTTGGCAAAAAGAGAGAGCCACCAATGACGAATCACCTGATGGAAGCACTAGCCAATGAGGGCCAAAGAGGCGGAGTTGTGCCCCGGCCCTCAGAGAGGAGCCCTGAGTTCACATGCTGAGCTCATACCCGCACAGGGCTGCTTCTATGTGCCGCCACCCGGCTGAAGGTGACTGTGTCACTGTCACGGTTCCATGGCGTCATTTCCCCCAGAGCTCACAGGAGTCCGTCCAGCATGATGATTAAGACAGAGAAGAGCCACTTTCAATGTAATGTACACACAGGACATTTCTGGCACCAAACTGATCCAGACTGACCCAAATCTTTGACTCTAACACTCAGAGCATATTAAACTCCAATTCTGTGCAAGAGTCCGGTCTGATGGCTGTCGTGAAAATACCAGCCTTGGGGTATCGAAGGACCCCTCCCTTAGGAGTATGTCAACACTGACTGCCAGGACAACAACACCCCCCCCCCCAACCCTGGGGAGCGACGACTCTCATTTCTTGAAGGATGCGTTCCTGCCCACACAGACGGCAGCAGGGGGCGTTTGGGGTGTGATGCAGTCGGTCTGCTCTTACACATTTCGATGAAGGAAGGAGATACAGATTACAGAGGATGTAACTGTACGTATCCCACACACACACACACGCACACATACACACACACACACACACACACACGGACACACACCGGCAGATACCGACACGACGTCCCCCACAGAGCTGGTAAAACAGATGTTTCAGGTGCACGGCGAGAGGCACACTGCGCGTAGGGGGTGACCCTCAGTGACAGCTGGCTCGGGGTGCGTGTAGGCGGGGCCAGCAGCGGCACAGAGCACTTGTCATTGGACGCCCTTTGCCGGCACACAGAGGACTGCCATCTGTGAGGGCTGGCAGTGCCACGGCGTCCTCGCAAGCTGCTGTTTATGCTGCTTACTGACAGCACGCACGGCGCACCAGGTTCACCTGAGCTCTCCCTCCGAAGGGAAGGAAAGCAAACATTTACCATTTTAAAAGTACACAAAAGGCCACAGCCCAAGCAACCAACCCCCCACGCCTTCCCACACAATACTTATCAGCAACACAAACTTTTTATGGATAAATAACAAACAGCAGGATAAAAATATCAGGCCCGGGTCCCACCATAGGAAGAGCAGCTGGGGCTCACTAAGATGACAAGCCACCCCCCCATTAAGATGAAAAGCTGGGGGCCCTTTAAAATGAAGAGCTGAGGCCCCCTTCAGGATGAAAAGCTGGGGAGGGGGCCTTTATGATGAAGAGCTGAGGCCCCCTTCAGGATGAGAAGCCAGGGCCTCCTTTAGGATGAAGAACTGAAGCCCCCTTTAGGATGAAAAGCCAGGGGCCCCCTTTTGGATGAGGAGTTGAGGGCCCCTTCAGGATGAAATGACAAGGGGCCCCTTAGGATGAAGAACTGAGGCCCTCTTTAGGATGAAAAGCCAGGGGGATCCCTTTAGGATGAAGAGCTGAGGCCCCCATCAGGATGAAACACCAGGGGGGCCCATAGGACGAAGAATTGAAGCCCCCTTTAGGATTAAAAGCCAGGCCCCCCTGTAGGATGAAGAGCTGAAGCCCCCTACTGGATGAAAAGCCAGGGGGCCCCTTTAGGATGAGAAGCCAGGGCCCCCTTCAGGATGAAGAGCCGGGGGGCCCTTCAGGATGAGAACCCGGGGGCCCAATTTTGGATGAAAAGCTGGGAGTCCCTTTAGGATGAAAAGCCAGGGGCGCCTCTTGAGGATGAGAAGCTTGGGGCCCCTTTAGGTTGAGAAGCCAGGGGAGCTGAAGTGCAGCGCCCCCCCTCCCCCCCAGAGGCACATGACAAGGGGTGGTTGAAGCACAGCGCCCCCTCCAGAGGTCTCTTTGCGCAGAGCTGCGATAATGACAGTTGACAGTTAAACTGTTCTGATGTAATGCTTTGCGTATAATTACAGGGAAACGAACTTCAGAAGGAGGGTAAACAAACATGGAAGGGGGGATTGTCTGCAGCTGGTTTGTCGTATCAAGCACTTGGCAAGGTTGGCGGCGGCAGAAGTGCGGTGACCTCCCTGAGGAATCACCACGACCTCCGCACGCCTGTCTTCTGCTTGCACAGGGCTTCAGGGAGCACGTTTCAGTAACATTTGAATGACATTACTCCAGTAACCTCACAGTGACGCGATTAGCATGCTGCTAGCGGACATAGGACAACCTAAAGTGGGCGATTCACTAAAGGTTATGAACATGAGTCAATAGAGGAGAGGAAAAATGAAACACAAGTAGATATATCCCTGTCAAAATGTCCCAAAAATAGACATCGGTCTGTTGTCCTGTTTTATTTACTGCCACTATGTGTACAGAGACCTTCCGTCTTAAAGCATAAAATAGCAAACTTCCTGGAACGTGCACCACTGCAGTACAGAGTGTGCTGTCAGCTAACCCACCTCACCGAGACCACGTATTTAAAACGACACCACCCCACTCAATGTGGATACCCCAGGAGGGTCCTGAGGAGGGACAGTGCCCCCCCAGAGTGGAAAGTACCTTTTCAGCTGACTGCCCCAAAGCCACCCCTTAAACAATGTAATGTCATGGACAATTAAGCAGATCCCACACCACTATGCTATCCCATTAAAAGGAGCCTGTTCACCTTCACTTCATCCGGACCACATCCAACAGACTTAACTACAGAACCACACCAAGGCTGCATGAGTCACGGGGACCAGACCTGGCAGATCTGACATGGGCTCAATTACAAAAAAACGCCAAGGTTGTATAGGTCACCCATGGGGACCGGACCCACCAGATCCGACACGGGCTCGATTACAGAACGCCAAGGCTGTATAGATCACCCATGAGGACCGGACCCGCCAGATCTGACACAGGCTCGATTACAAAAGAACACTAAGGCGGTATTAGTCACAAATGGAGACCAAACCCACCAGATCCAACAGGGGCTTGACTACAGAAGCAAGCTGAGGCTGTCTGGGTCACACACAGGGACCGGGCCCACAAGATCTGACATGGACTCGACTACAAAAGCAAGCCGAGGCTGTAAGGATCACACGCACAAAGTGAACATTGTGAAAAAGTCACACATAAGAGTGAGTGATACTGACAGACAGAAGAGGAGAGACTGACCACGTTACAAGGCAGAGGAGTGTTTTGTAACATTTTAATGAATTGGGGATTGTAAGTGACTGCTGCATATGACTGCTCCGATTACGCCAGGAAGACTGGCTGTCCTACATGGCGGGCCAGTGATGCAAGCTTCCCGCGGCTCGGAAAGCATGACTGATTGCTTACGTTCGATGGCAGCCGTGTTCATTATCCCAGCCTATTCACAGACCGCAGCTCTGGATCAATACAGAAAATTCTACTTGCAGGAATCCCACGGGAGAGACAGGCAGCCGCATTCAGGCTTACGGAAAGCTGGAAATAGTGATGGCATTTTTCAAAAAGACACACCACCTCTGCCGCAAAGGCAGACGAATAGTGTGTCTGACACAAACACACTCGCATTTAGTGCCATCTGCGCCAGCCTGAACGTCCTGTCAGAAGAGGAGCTTCAGTTCGTGGCATGGTGATCGTTAGGGGATGGCACAGCGGTCGTTAGGGGACGGCATGCCCGAGGGTCAGGAGTCAGGCTCTTGATCTCAGAGCCGTGGCATTGTCTCTCGAGAGATGGGTCCCGGTTCTTACGGATTGCATTGTGCCAATCCTCAGAATGCATGCTTGGAAAAACAAAACACAAACCTCTGATCACTGTCCCACCACTGGGGGGCATTGTGAGAGTTATATGAGATCATTAGCGAATAAGAGGGTCCAAAACTGAAGGACATTTAATTATCACCAATCACACCGCTGCTCATTCACAACAACATAACATCAAACAGCCAATAACAGACCTCGAGGTCGAAAGAAGCACAGCATGTTCCATCCACCATTAAATTACTATAAGAGTATATATGGCGTACCATGATTCGCAGATATCCTGCTTCTGTTTCCTGTGAGCATACCGCACATATTGTACTTGTTTTTCCTGTGAGAGTGTATTGTCACTAACATATATCATATCGTACTGTTTCCTGTGAGAGCATACTATCGCTCACAGATATCATATCGTACTACCATATCCTATGAGAGCATACTATTGCTCACAGACATCAAATCGTACTACCGTTTCCTGTGAGAGTGTGCTGTCGCTCACAGATATCACATCGTACTACCGTTTCTTATGAGAGCGTACTGTCGCTCACAGATATCACATCGTGCTACCGTTTCTTACAAGAGCGTACTGTCGCTCACAGATATATTGAACTACTGTTTCCTGTGAGAGCGTACTGTGACTCATATTGTACTACCGTTTCCTGTGAGAGCATACTGTCGCTTACAGATATCATATTGTACTACCGTTTCCTGTGAGAGCGTACTGTCGCTCGCAGATATCATACTGTACTGCTGTTTCCTGTGAGAGCGTACTGTTGCTCGCAGATATCATATTGTACTACCGTTTCCTGTTAGAGCATACTGTTGCTCACAGATATCATATTGTACTACCATTTCCTGTGAGAGCGTACTGTTGCTCACAGATATCATATTGTACTATCGTTTCCTGCGAGAGCGTACTGTTGCTCACAGATATATTGTAGTACCGTTTCCTGTGAGAGCGTACTGTTGCTCACAGATATCATATTGTACTATTGTTTCCTGTGAGAGCATACTGCTGCTCAAAAGGAATTTCCTGTTACTTGCAAGCACTAATTCAAACCTAAGACCAGGGTGATGCTGTGCAAAGCTAACAAGAATAACATTTACCTTCCTCACCAATTTATGTAAATATGAGCACAGACGTCATTCATAGGCAAACATGAAGCAACCTGCTGAAGTGGATTTAACAGCAGAAACTAAAAGAGAACATGGTTTACAAGCTGTGGTGGGTCCTGCCCGTCAGCAAACCATGAACCGCGGCAGGTCCTGCCTGTTGGCTGAGCCGCATTGTCACCATGGCTCTCCTACTGATGTTCTTTTAGATCTCCTAACCCCTGACAGAGCCCTGACAATATTGTGCTGTTACTTAAAAGCACGGCATGCAACCAAAGCCCACTACTGGCATAAAAGCGGCTGTATTGGGCTGCACAGCCACAGGTGAAATTCGAGTCCAGAGTGAAATAATGTGACCGGCGCCGTCAGCAGGGTCCATAAGGGAGGGCAGCGAAGCCTCACAAAGACCCCACTGTGGCACTGTGTCCAAGCGAACAAAAGTCTGAGTCACACACACACAGGCTCACAAGCGCGATGGCTCAGGGCTACAGACCCAGAAAATCTTTCAGCTGTCACAGAGAGAGAGCATTGAGTCGTGGCTTCCAGAGGGCCACTAATTGCTTGTTTTACAGAGGAAGAGCCCCTGTGTGTGAGATACACACTGGAGCACATTCATTAACACAAACAACAGAGTGCAGTGTTCCAGGCCTTACACACCCTTAACACAGGGATGCAGAATGCAGAAAGGCCCTGCCTACAGCCTGCCGGCCTCTTAGAAGGACTTCCTCTGAAGTAGCTGGCCACTTGACAAGCGTGGGAATGTATTTCTTTAAGAGGAGGGCACTAGGCTCTCCTGACGGGTTCTGCTATGCACCAGACCTCCTAGCAGGATGCCCACATTTCATCCGTGGCCCTGGGACGTTATGTCGAGCTCGGCATAACGAAGAGCGAGAGGACAGCGTGCTCCAGACAAACCCTGCACTCAGCTCCTGTCTTTGCAAAGGATGAGGCACCATTTGCTTCCTTGCCCAGTAAGGTGACACCCTTGAAGATCCATCAATCTCACGGTTCTTAGATCTATGCCTCACGTATCCTGGATGAGTCTGAAAGTCCACCTAGCACACAAACACGAGCTCCCAGGCTCACACACGCAAACACTCCTTCTTCATCTCTTTCCCTCCCCTCACACCGGAGTCATTGGAGCGGAAAATGTTCCTGGATTACAGGCGCTGCAGGAACAAAGTGCTGGAACAAGGAAGGAGGTGGAATTTTCTCAATGAATCCAGGGCCAGAAAAAGCCTGAAAAGCGGGGGGGGGGGGGGGGGGGGGGGGGGGGGGGGGCAAGACACCTCCACGGTGCTTCTCTGGGACAAGGATGCTCCGCTTAGATGATCGACAATCTCCCAACAAACGATGCTAAGTGCTGTTAACCCTGACGCAGGTGAATCGATGGATGATGCCGCCTTCGTCACGCACACACACACACATACACACACGCAACGCGGCACAAGGTCCCCATGTACTCGCGCTCCTCCACCTGCCCTTTCCCACTGCATGTCAGGGAGGGGGCAGAGCACACAGAGGGGTCAGTACCGTATCACTCATCCTGAGCCAGCTCATCACCGTCACCCTCCTCCCTACCCTCCTTCAGCAAGAGATGCACCGCGTGCATGTGATGCAAAAGAGTGAGCTGCCGGAAGCGCTCTCTGATCTCAGCAGGGATCCTGACAGCAGGGACACCTGGCCCCTTGAGCAATGGGGTTAACGGTGACCTCCCCGAACATCAGTGAGAGCTGTGCGAAAGCAGCTGCCCGGCCGACTTTCAGAGAAGCGTACCTTCGAATGTATTATGTTGCCTGCTTGTTTTAAGCACTGAGGAGGGGATAGGATAGGAGGGGATGGGACAGGAGAACAGCGTAGAGGAGAAGAAAGGAGAGAATGAACTGGAGAGAGTATGAGAGTACGACAGAACAGGAGAGAAGAGGATGAGAGGGGAAAGGAAAGGTGCCATGGCTACTGCAGGACTGTGCAGAGGGGAAATGGCCGCATCTGCCTGCAGCCAGAACTCCCCCCCCCTCGACACACACACACATATACACATTTGGCGAATCCCGTAACCATTCAACTTGGGTCTGCCTGTATTCCCCAATCCCCAGTCCCTCAATGCACGGAAGGCCCTGAAAACTTACCTCCCGGCGTCTGGAGGCCCAGCAGGTCTGCTTGATTTTCCACACAACGGCCGCCACCAACAGGAGGGACAGGAAGCAGCTGGAGAGGAGCAGGACAGACGGCAATCAGTCAAATGGTGTGGGCGGGACAGGAAGCAGCGGGGCGGGACAAGGTACAGTCAGTCAAAAGGTGCAGTAGGAACAGGAAGCAACTGGGAAGGGGCAGGACAGGAAGCAGCTGGAGAGGAGCAGGACAGATGGCAATCAGTCAAATGGTGTGGGCGGGACAGGAAGCAGCGGGGCGGGACATGGTACAGTCAGTCAAAAGGTGCAGTAGGAACAGGAAGCAACTGGGAAGGGGCAGGACAGGATGCAGTCAGTCAAAAGAAATGGGAGGGACAGGAAGCAGCTGGGAAAGGGGCAGGACAGGAAGCAGTAAGTTAAGAAGTGTTAAAGGGACAGGACGCAGCTGGGGAGGCTCACTCAGGGTGACATGAGAACGGACTACAATAAGCCAGCATCGGGTTTGCTCGCCCGCTTACAGGCTGCGGCTGGCTGGGCCTGTCACCCACCTCACACCTCACAGGCGTGAAACACACCAGCGGCTTCCCATGGAGAAGATAACGGAGTGGTGTAGGCAGCAGATGTGCACTGGTGTGTAAATATTTACAGTATGTGTCACCAGGGGGTTCGGAATGGTGGTGCTGCAGACACCTCTGTAACAGCTTCACAGATTATCATATTCCAACTCATGAATGTGTCTGACCCCTCAGAGTTCAGGTCCTCCCCAAGGGTGTTTATATATTAGTGTGTGGCATCTAAGTGGCCTTAAACAGAAACACTGATAGGTTTTCTCCTCAGTGTAATCAGATTGTTATAGAGCTTCTGCCCCTTGATGAGCTTCTCCTAATTAATGGGTTTCTCATCCTTGAAGACCTTCTCTTCCTTGACATACTGCTCCCCCTTAACAGGTTTCTCCTCCTTGATGGTCTGCTCCCCATCAATGTACTTCTCCTTGACAAGATTCTCCTTCTTGATGGGCTCCTCCCTCTTAATGGGTTTCTCCTACTTGAGGAGCTTATACCAGGCTTCTCCTTGATGAACTGCTCCCCCTTATAAGACTTCTCTTACTTAATGAGCATCTCCTCTTTGATGAGCAGCTCACTGACAGGTTTCGCCCCTTGACAAGCTTCTCTTCTTTGATGGGCTTCTCCTACTTGGCGGGTTTCTCCCCTTTAACGGACTTCTCATCCTTGACGGGCTTGTCCTAATTGGCGGGTTCTTCATCCTTGACGGGTTTCTCCTACTTGGCAGGTCTCTTCTCCTTGATGAGCTTCTACATTCCAGGTTTCTCCTCCTAAACGGGCTTCTCCTCCTCCTGCTCTGTGCTCCCACTACACTAATTCTGTGCATTTTACTCAGTCGGGAAGATGAGGAGAACAATAACAGCAAATTCCGCTGTGGCTGCAGGCTAAAATCCACAGCAGTTAATATTCACAGACCTCCCCAAATGCATGCAGACGCAGCTGGGCTGCCAGGGAAGTGGGAGGTAGGCGCAGCCCAAGCCGGCGTGATCCATCACGGCTCACAAAGTGATGTGGTTTGATTTCAGCGCCCGACTGCAGTATTTCCTTACGCTGAACACAAGACAAGCAGCGCATTATGGCAGAGACAAATGCGACAGCAAGAGAGCTTAAGGAAGTACGGCCATCCGCTCACACCGACTGGCCTTCCTTCCGGCACATTCTGACATATCTGTCACTGCCATTGGTCTCTTTTGCAGCAGAGAGAGAGGCGGAGAGGAACTGCGAGTGGGATGGGAACACGACGGCCGGAGTGAGGTGAGCGGATGCGCTGCCAAAACGCTGCTGCGTGACCCGTGATGGTAAGATACCAAAATGGGGTTTGTGATGTAAGGGTAGGCGCTGATGGACAAGGCACCAGGCTGGAACTAACAGAACCCCAGGCAGTTTGAGCCATGCTGCAATGCATCCTGGGAGTCAGCGGGAGGCCTGAATTCTGAAAGACAACTGGAGGCCTCGCAGGATCACCCGCTCCTCACGCCGTCAGCGGGAACAAATGCAGTGGGTAATGGACAGGTGTGAATCGGAAGATGTTTGCTGTCAGTGCCCGTCTCAGCACCGAAACCCAAGAACGCAGACACCTAGATCCTGATCCTCCGACAGAGGATGGAAGAGAACAGCAGCTACGCAAAACACAGTGTAAAACAGACCAGCAGAGCTGTTGACGGCCATTTGATTTGAAGTAAGTGGATTCCTGGAAGAGAACGTCACCTACAAAAATTACAGCCAGCTTGTAAAGCCACGAAGGCATTTTCAGGGCAAATTGAAAAGGCGTCTTTCAGCATTTCTCACTGTGTTTTCGTCCTCTCTTAAAGAGCAAGCTTCCCGAGAACACAGCGACACACAGCTTTCTCCTGACCTCACCGGAGTGATGGTGATGTTTCCTATGGTCGCACTTTGACTGGCCTGGGCTTTGATGTCTCCCATTTCACAGCTGATGTCACGGTGTCGGGGGGGGGGGTTGGGGGCACAGAGCACCATGACTACCTGTCATATTGGGAGATAATGCGGCCACCACTGCCCAGGGCCAGACCCACCGCCCATGTCATTTCATGGCACATGAGCAGTGGTGGCCACGTGTATGAACTGCAAGAGTCATGAAAGGGGACCGGCAGGGACTAAGTGGGGGAGGGGCACTTTGTATGTGTGGGGGGACCAAAGTGCTATGAATGGTAGAAGTTTCAAGCCCAGAGAGGAGCCACCAGTGTGTCACACAAGTAGGGGAGGAGGCCACATAGTGTTACACCCACAAGGGAGGAGCACACATTGTGCTGCGGCCAAAGGGGAGTAGCACACACTCTGCCATACCCAAAGGAGAGAAGACCACATTGTGTTGTGCTGTGCCCACAAAGGAGGAGCACACACAGTGACACGCCTACGGGGGAGGAGCACACACAGTGACACGCCCACGGGGGAGGAGCACACACAGTGACATGCCCACAGGGGAGGAGCACACACAGTGACACCCCCACAGGGGAGGAGCACACACAGTGTCACCCCCACAGGAGATGAGCACACACAGTGTCACCCCCACAGGAGATGAGCACACATTGTATTACACACACAGGGGAGGAGCACACACAGTGACACACCCACAGGGGAGGAGCACACAGTGACACGCCCACTGGAGAGGAGCACACAGTGACACGCCCACTGGAGAGGAGCACACACAGTGACACGCCCACGGGGGAGGAGCACACACAGTGACACGCCCACAGGGGATGAGCACACATTGTATTACACCCACAGGGGAGGAGCACACACAGTGACACGCCCACGGGGGAGGAGCACACAATGACACGCCCACAGGGGAGGAGCTGATCGGTGATATCTGCCATACCAACCTGTCGCAACCATGTAACAGTGAATTAGCTTGTTACACCCAGCACCATAGCGACCACAGACATCCATCACTGGGGATGATCCAGGCTGCACTCGCAATGGAGTAACCAGCGATAGCAACAAGCAAAGAAGCCAACCCCCAGGGCCAATAAGCGTAACCATGGAAACAATACACCTGTCAAACAGGACCCCTGAATTTACCTCAACCACAGACTGGGTGGCGACAGAATCATGCAGAGAAATTCCACAGGTCAGCAACAGAGAGCTGGTGCGAGTGATGCCAGTGTGCCATGGGCAGGACCTGCCTCGCCAGGCGGCACCCAGCTCCGCATTTTAATGTGCGGCAGGGATAAAGCTGAATTTTCATACATATTCATACTCCCCACCCCGCTGACTGGAGCCCCTGGTAATGTCAGAGGTCACCACAGAAGCCTGAGTGGGACGACCAGGCGACGGAACCCTCAGCAGAGTGATGGAGACGAGGTGGTAAAGTCACATGTGACCCCCTCTACAAGATGCGCAGCACCTTTAAGACACTATGACACTGTGCACTCTTACACCCTATGCCAAAGTCCCCCGACATAATGGTACTCCAGCTCCACCCACAGGAAGGAAGAGGTCCTGTGCAGCCCCCACCTACAACGTGCTACCTGATTGGATGGCAGCATTGCACCTACGTCCCGCCCATAAACCCCAGAAGACAGACTCACCTGAAGAAGGTGACGAAGAACTGGACCAGGTCCATGATGCTGTTGTGTTGGGAGAAGGCGATCTGGGAGGACAGAAGTGGGGGGGGATGCTTTATTTGCCGTTTGTACAATTACAACTACGTAGAAATTCTTTTGTCGTCACATTTCCCATCATGTTCTCCTCTCTGACATAAACTTAGGGGAGTCCTGGGATGTTTCTCAGTACGCATACTTGACCGTACTTGTGTTCTCGTGTACTCGTTTTGTGACATCTTCCATTGCCGAAGACCAGCTCTAACAGAACGGAAGTATAGAGGACTGTAAAAATCCCCAGATGTCATTCTTGCCGTCCCAGATATCAAGGATAAATTTATTGCATCCTTGCCAAATAAGAACAATCCCATGATTCATTGCAGCCCAAGTTCATCCTTGGGAAGCAGGTTAGCAAGACCGCTCTTGCCAAGACCACAAGTACGATCTTTGCGTTCTTGGTATTGAGAAACACCCCAAAAATATACAAAGACCCTCAACTGGGCCTATAACGTTTTTTAACGTTTCTCAGTCCACTCAGCAATGGTCACCTGGCGACCCCATAATGCCCTCGGTGTTGAGGCGGAGGCATGGGATGTGGGAGATGTGCTTGTAGGGGTTAGGGGTCTGAGCTGAGAGTAAGACGATGCCGCAGCTATTAAAACCAGATAAATAGAGAATATCTAGGTGCAGGAATACACTCCATTGGCTTGCAGTGACCTCTCAAATCCATTAAGTCAAAATGAAGACTAATTCAGACTCAGCAGCATGATTAAGCAGAGAGACACCTTCAGCTCCACATTTAGGGTGGGGTGGCTTTGGAAAACAGACATGCTTCTGTAAAGCTAGACGCACATTTAAAAAGGACAAGAGAGCACGTTTAAAAAAATCAATTTTCATCTGTTTCTGAGCTTTGCTGAAGTGTAGCTTAGAATCATTAATTGCTGTAAGACGAGAGTCAATGAAAGGTGCCCTCAAGCATTGTGTGTGTGTGGCCGTGTTTGTGTGTGTGTGTTTCTATATGAGTCAGTGTGTTTCTCTGTGCTTCCGTGTGTCTGTCTCACTGTGTTTGTGTCTGTGTGTGTGTTTGTGTCTGTCTCACTATGTGTGTGTCTGTCTCACTGTGTTTGTGTCTGTGTGTGTGTGTGTCTGTCTCACTGTGTTTGTGTCTGTCTCACTGTGTTTGTGCCTGTGTGTGTTTGTGCCTGTGTGTGTTTGTGTCTGTCTCACTGTGTTTGTGTCTGTGTGTGTCTGTCTCACTGTGTTTGTGTCTGTCTCACTGTGTTTGTGTCTGTCTCACTGTGTGTGTGTCTGTCTCACTGTGTGTGTGTGTCTCACTGTGTGTGTGTGTGTCTGTCGCACTTTTTTTGTGTGTCTGTCTTCATGCTTTTGCCTTTGTGTGTCTGTCTGTGTCTCTGTTTGTCTCGCTGTATCAGTGTCTCTCTGTGTCGCCGTGTCTCTCTGTGTCCGTGTACGTCTGTCTGTGTCTCTTTGTCTGTCTGTCTCTGTGTGTCTGTCTGTGTCTCTCTGTGTTTGTCTGTGCCTCTGCGTGTGTAGAAGCTCCACATGATGTCCGCTGTCCCATCCTGTAATGTCCTATGTAACGCCCTTACATTTTTTCAGCACTTGAAACCTCACACAGAAGAGCTACAGCACAATGAACACAGCAAGACATGCTGAACAAACGGGTGGAGGAGACGGCACACGATAGGAAGGGGGCTCGTGGGTGGGGCTCTGTGACTGCATGCAGGATGGGTGACATGGAGGAGGGGAGGGTGCTGGAAAGGCCAGAGACCGCAAACCAGGGCCCCCAGGGGTTGGGGGGAGCTGCTGAGATTCTCCTGTAAACAATACTGGCGGACGGTGCAAAACCGCAAACTTCCACAGGGAGCCATTAGAGAAGCGTGGTGGGAGGGTTAACATACAGCGCTGCAGGTAAGATGAGCCAATGGACCAAGCGCTCCTCGCTCGCAGGCAGCTAAGCAAGGTAGACTCTAGTTGTACAGGGGTAATGGTCACTCCAGCAAGGGTGGGAAAACACTGACAGGTGGAGGGTGGGCTGCCGTCGGGCTGGGATACACCCAATGGGCAGTCAACATCCCACCCCCATTCTGACACTCACACTCTCGTAGGTGTAAAATTAGGCAGAAAGATCAGCTTTGGCAGGTTTATGTAAGAGCCTTGTGAGCCTGGGCAGCAGTGCATTCTGGGAATGCCCTGAGAGGGTCCCTCATTAAGCAGTGCATTAGCATATTCATGAGGAAGGGCACCCATTGCCCCACTACTGACCCGGCAGCAGTGAGTAAGGGGAAACTTTGGAAAACCCGGAGATTCACTGACGGCCACACCCTGGCCGCTCAGACTGTATCCCACTTACTAGATACCACACACACTGAATACCACTCACTGGATACGACACAAGTACTGTATACCACTCACTGGATACCACACACAGACTATATACCACTAACACACACACACACACACACACACACACACACACACACACTGTATACCACTTACTGGATACCACACACACTGAATACCACTGGATACCACTGGATACGACACAAGGACTGTATACCACTCACTGGATACGACACAAGGACTGTATACCACTCACTGGATACCACACACAGATTATATACCACTAACACACACACACACACACTATATATCATACACGCTATATATCACACACACACACACACTATATACCACACAGACTATATACCACTCACTGAGTATCATACCCACACTCTGTATACCACACACTGTATATCATACACACTGCATATCACACACATTGTATACAACACACACTACATACCACACTGTATGCCACACACAATGTACATGTCACTCACACACACACACACACTATATATATCTTGCTGTAAACCACGCACACTGTATATCTTGATCATATACATAGTGTAACGCGCACACACACACACACACACACTGTATAACACATGCACATTGTATACCACACACAGACAGACAGAGAGGAGCTCAGAGCTGCAGGTCACAGTACAGTAAAATACATTTTTGACAAACAGTGCCCACATCATGTCACAGGTGAGCAAATGAGGTTATAACCAAAGGCAGAAGAGGAAGTTCTGCTGATGCGGGGTTTTGAGAGCTGTGTGTCAGTGTGTGTGGGTCTAGAGGAATTCCCAGAGGTGAGACGCCAGTAGAGGGAGCTAGAGGGTGCAGACACGAGCCACAGGTACGAGCTGCAGAATAAGGCTGACATCCCAAGATGCTCCATCATTACATGAATAAGCGATCAGGGGTCCGTGCCAGGCGGCAGTCAGCCCTGTAGCAGGGCGTGACCACGAGAATGATGGTGACAGAGCCACCAGGGCACGGAGCCAACGGCGGGCAATCAGCTGCTTGCATGTGGGACCTGGACTCAGATTGGGCCAGACGGGGTCAGACCGGGCCGTGGCGCCGTTATGGGGGGAGGCACACGCGTCCTGAGGAAGCCGGGCTGGGTTGCGTGGCGGAAGACTGGGGTGGTGCAGACAGGATGTGGCGGCGCAAAGTGCCGGAGATCGCAGGACTAATGCGCTGTGGTATAAATTTCACACAATGCCGTTTATCATGCATCCATTCAGCCGCTATCGCTTTCAAACTGCTGTTTCACCGCGACGAGCCACCTGTCCATCAACTTAATATAGTGCCACTTAAGACGGCTTCAATTTTATGGATCATAAGGTTAAACCATGAATATTTTGCAGAACTGCGCTGTGGAAGGATTTTAATAATTGATGGTTACATTACAAAACCACCGACCACGTTTTGTTTTAAATGCATTTCCTAACGCAGCTTGCTCGGTTAACCCTTTCAGAGCCAAGAAACCCGCAAGATGAAGCTAGGCCTGGATGTCTCTCTGTGCTGCGCCCGAATGCAGCAGATAAGAGCCCAGAAACCTGCAAGATGAAAACAGGCCTGCATGTCTCTCTGTGCTGCGCAGCAGAATGATGTTTCTCACCTGGATCTTGATAGGCCATGAGAAGTTGCTGACGTAGACGTAAAAGGTGATGTTCGGGTTACTGCGGAAGCTGAACTTGTCGCAGGAGAAGCTGTCTCTGTAGTCCTTGATATTCGTCTTGGACACAATGGCTACCTCCTCCCCTGAGATGGTCCCAGCTGCAAAGCAGAACACAGCCGTCAGCTCAGAGTTTACTTTAGTTCTATTCCAAGGGGTATGAGGGTGAGCAGTGCGGGCTGGAGTCGGGGGTACGTGGATGAGGCGTACGGGCTGGAGTCGGGGGTACGAGGGTGAGCAGTATGGGCTTGAGTCGGGGGTACGAGGGTGAGCAGTACGGGCTGGAGTCGGGGGTACGAGGGTGAGCAGTACGGGCTGGAGTCGGGGGTACGAGGATGAGCAGTATGGGCTGGAGTCGGGGGTACGAGGATGAGCAGTACGGGCTGGAGTCGGGGGTACGAGGATGAGCAGTATGGGCTGGAGTCGGGGTTACGAGGGTGAGCATTATGGGCTGTAGCTGCTTCCATATTTTCCACATTTATAGAATATGTAGGTGACAGTGTCCAGTGACATTTTGTCTCAAGATCAAAGATGAGTAAAGCCAACCAGCCATAACCTTTAGCATTAATCACGAATGCTTCTGATTTGAGCATTTAATTAGAGCAGCTTTACGAGTTCCATTAAAGAAGTCGTCATAGAAGGTGAAGCAGCCCACTCCTGCCATTCGGAATTTAAAATCAAGCTTCGAGTAACAAACATGATCGGTCAGCGTGGAAACAGAAGCAGGCTCCGAGGTGCACGGCCATCTATCTTAATTAGAATCATCACATTTCGTGGTGCCTGGACAGCCTTTTGTGCAGATTTTTATTCTCCTGAAACAGCATCTTTACATAAAGAGGACACCAGTCAATGTTTTAATGACACCTCCGTTAACGGCGTGACACAGGTAACTGATCTCCAACCTGCTGCTCTCAGGACTGTGATATCACAGGCTTACCTGTGGAACCCACGGACCAGGTTATGTTGAGGTTGAAGTTGTTGGACGCGTTGATGGACATGTCCAAGTTCTTGTTGGTCTGGGAGAAGGGAAAATGGAACCACAAATAAGTGTTCACAGAACCACGAAAAAAGAGAAAACAGCAGATTTCAGGTACTCTGGCTCAACAGTCAGCAGTCAGGGGTGGTCCAGAACAATATAAACAGTGGCAGGATAAGCGTGGCATAAGTGTGCATAAAAGTAAGGGCACCAAACGGGCAAAAGACCACGGAGACTGGAGGAGGACGGCAGCACAATCAAACCTGCTCAGGTGTGGCCATGAAGTTAATGGCGGTGTAGTGGTGGTCATCCTCCTGGAGAAGACTGAAGGTGAACTGGTAGTCAATGAGCAGGTTATCTGTGGGCCAGACAGGAGATGGATCAGGGTCACAGATATACCACAGAGACAGGGCATAGCAGGGTGTAACACCACACAGGGAAGGAGGCAGAGCAGGGTGTAACACCACAAAGGACTGCATAGCAGAGTGTAAAACAGCACAGGGCTGCGTAGCTGGGTGTAGAACAGCACAGGGCTGCGTAGCTGGGTGTAGAACAGCACAGGGCTGCGTAGCTGGGTGTAGAACAGCACAGGGCTGCATAGCTGTACTAAGACTCCTGCACCTCCTGCAGTTCAGCACAGATATTCAGAAGATCTAATTAGCACCTGAAATCACTATAGTTTGGCTGAATGGGAAAGTGTTTCATTAACAGTGCAAAGAATGAATCAGACAGGAGTTGTGCGCTCAGCCTATTTATACACGCATGGAGACTCAGTGCTTCCCAAGATCGACCCCCCAGCGCACTTCGAAGTAGTCGCCCCGCAGACGAGGTTCATGCCAACGCTCTCGACATCACAGCTGCACCGTCGGGACACCTCAGCATTTGCTGTCGGCATGGCGGGCTATTCTGACAGGCAATACTGGGCACCTGCTGACTGAAGGACCCCACTCAATTAGCCACACTGTGCACCCAAGCCCTCGACCAAATGGCCGCTTCCGGCTTTTACCGCCACTTAGGCTGAAGGCTTCGGCAAATCGCGAGGCCTGGAGAGCAGCATGTGCCCATTAGGCTGCCTTTCCACCCCACCTTCCCACCGCTGCGCTCCGCTCCTCCAGGCTCCCCTACCCTTGCGTGTCCTAACAAATCGTCCAGTTGACACATTTCTTGGACAGAGGGGGGAAAAAAACACCATCGTCCATCAGGGAGAATCAGATCACAGCCTGCCCCCCCCAGTCAGTGCTGACCCCCACCCCTCCTGGGGCTGTTTCACCATGAAAGCCTTGCGCTGAATAATCTTTTCCATAACGACTCAAATTTAACCTTTGGTGTCCCCCGGGATGCAGGTGCAGACCCAGAGCTGGACCCCTACCCTGTGGACTCCTGAACCTTCCGGAAGCCACGTTTGTCCTTTTGGCGTATGGGTATTTACCGGCAGTGGAAATCCCAGAGCATGTATATCGCCCCCAGAGACTTCAAACCCCAAACAACTCACAAATAATTTCCTTTCCAACCTCCAAACACAAGTAAGTCATCTAGAATCCCCCCTCCCCAGCCCACCCCTGAAGGTGACCAGAAGGTTTCTGGTTCAAATCCCATGAGGACTGAGGTGTTGCACCCTCGAGGAAGGTACTTAACCTGAATCACTTGGGTAAAAATATCCAGCTGCAGAACAAAAAGACGAAAAAACGCGCTGGAGTAAAACCCCTGGCTAAGCAAAGAATTAACATTCATTAAAAATTAACCGCAGCAAGGGACCGTCCAATTAACAAGCATTTTCATTAAGAACTTCAGCTGATAAATCATCGATTGATTTTGGCAGGAGGTATAAAAATGGAGTCTGCGGTGGATCCCCGCCCAAGCAGCCTGTGGCCTGGTTCCCCTCCGATGAAAAGACCTTTAAAATTCAGCGACCAAAAGCAGATTCTGCAGGATGGGATGCAGGCACCTCGTGTGGAGTGCCACACATAGACAACTCAGAAGGAATTATTCCAAAGCAATATTTTAATTATGATTTTTAATTTTAGCAGGTGCTTTTATCCAAAGTGACATACAAAAGCAGAATCAGTCAGGGTTAATGGCCTTGCTCAAGAAGCAAACGGCTGAAATCACTCTGCCGACATTGGGATTCAAAGTAGCAACCTTCCGACTGCAGGCACGGTGTCCTAACCCACTGAGCCACACACCCCCATTTATCGAGAATCATGCAAGTCTCAGACACCCGCAGCTCAAGATCCAGCTCAACGCAACTGGAGAACAGCCTCACCCCCTGGCCAGCGGAGTCCCACGATTGGCCCACTCAGCTGGGAGCAGGTGACATGATTCAGCATACTGGTGCTAAATGATCGTTTCCCTAATACTCTGTTTGCTGCTGGAAACCCTGCTGTCCACAGAAGAGGCGGCCGGATATTTATTAACGCAATTCAGGATAGGGACCTCACTCGGGGGTTTAACAGTGTACAGCAAGGGCAATTACAGAGCCGACGGCTGGGGCACCCGGCAGTCGGATGGAGGGAGGGGCCTGACGCACTTCCTGCCTCACAGAGGCCCCTCCTCTGCACCTTATCTGATATGCCACCTGCTGTCCAGGCACAAGCGAGGAAATGCACGTATATTCTGAGGCTGAACATGGACAGCACAACCCGAAAAGATGGAAACCCCGAAAAACAAGTAGGCTTTTCAAGTAAGAATGGAACAGCTACTTCCCAAGTACAAAAACTTGGAGCATTAGAGGTTATTAATTGCAGTAAGATGACGAGGTCCCTGAACGCGCACGGAGTTAGGTGTGCGCTTGTGTGTTAATGCACTCCCTCCCCCCCCCCCGGTCCTGTATGCAGAGGTCATTAAGCACAGAGCCGCTGGTCTCCAAAAATAAACCCATCCGTTTACGTTCCCTCATGCTAAATCAACTCCAAAGCTTTTTAGTCGAACTCCACAGAGCTGTCAGAGCCTATGTAGGTCAGGCTCTGTGACTGCTGCCGTGCCACCCTCCACGTAAAACTGCAGGGCACAGCCCGGTGTGCTGACAGGCGGGAGGTGGGTACGTGGGGAGCAGGAGGGAGGCCGATACGAGGGGAGCCGGCATGAGGGGAGAGGGCAGGTGGCAGGCACAAGAGAAGCAGACAGGAGGTGGGTATGAGGGGGTCAAGCATGAGGGGAGCGGGCAGGAGGGGAGCGGGTGTGAGACAGTTACGAGAGGAGCGGGCGTGAGACAGTCACGAGGGGAGCGGGCGTGAGACGGTCACGAGGGGAGCGGGCGTGAGACGGTCACGAGGGGAGCGGGCGTGAGACGGGTACGAAGGGAGCGGGCGTGAGATGGGCACAAGGGGAGGTGGTGTGAAGTGGGTACGACGGGAGCACGTGTGAGACGAGCAAGAGGGGAGGTGGAGTGAGGCAGGCATGAGGGGAGCAGGTGGGAGGCGGGTACTGGGGAACCGACAGGGGGCTTGTGGGTAGGATAGGATCGGATGGGAGGTAGGTACGAGGAAAGCGAGTACAAGGTGGGCGCAAGAGGAGCGGGTTGGAGGCGGGTATGAGAGGAGCAAGCACAAGGGGCATGGACACAAAGGGAGTAGGTTGGATCCAGGTACTAGGGGAATGGGTACAAGCCAGAGAGAGGTGGGAACAAGGGGAGAGAGCAAGAGGAGAGCAAGGGGAAGGGGCAGGTGGCAGATTGGAGGGGAGCAGGCATGAGGGTAGTGAGCACATGGGGAGCGAGCAGGAGGCGAGTACGAGGGGAATGGGTACATGGGGAGAGGACGAGAGGCAGGTGCAAGGGCAGTGGGCACGAGAGGACAGGGCAGGAGGAAGATGTGAGGGGAACGGGTGGGACAAGAGTACAAGGGGGGAGAAGACGGGGGTGGGTACGTGGGGAGTAGGCTCGAGGGGGAGGGAGTGGGGCGCAAGAACACCAGGCGGGAGATGGGTGCAAGGGGGGAGATGGTGGGGGGGGGGGTTATGAGCTTAGCTAGAGTGAATAGAGAAGTGGATATGGGGATGGGTGTGTGGGGGGGCATACTTACAGTAGCAGGTTCCCCTCAGAGGGTTGCCAAGGTAACGGTTCTCAGAGTCACAACTGCAATTTAACAAAGAAGAAAAAGGTTAACAGGATTTGAGTTTGACTGAAATTAAACAACCACCAAATTACTGCACGCGCGCACACACACACACAAAGGAACAGAAATGAGGACGCAGATCTGTTTGGAGAAAAGGACTCACACGCAGATAACAGAATAACCACAATAAAGTGTGTGAAAATGACAGGCTGGTCCCTGTGAAGTAAAAACCATCGACTATCAACACCAGAGATGCTGTGGTCCAGACAGGAGCAGTTATAACCCTCTGGGGATGATATGGATGACCCATAACTGACCACACCCACTGAGGTCACACTGGCATTCTGGAGTACTGAATCCAGCATTTTCAGTGACGGAAAACTGTGATTCTGAGCCAAGACACACGTACACTCCTACAGTCCAGCAGATGGAAAAGCAAGCTTACACACAACCCTAGTGACTGACCATGAGTGGTAATGGGCAGGGAGCGGTAACAGGCAGCAAACAGTAAGACAGTTAACAGTAATGGGCAGTGAATAGTAACTGGCAGGGAATGGTAACAGGCAGTAAATGGTAATGGGCAGTGAACTGTAATGGGCAGTAAGTGGTAACAGGCAATGAACAGTAAGGGGAAGCAGTGAACACTAACGGGCAATGAACAGTAATGAGCAGTAAGTGGTAACGGGCAGGGAACAGTAACGGGCAGTAAGTGGTAACAGGCAGTGAATGGTAAGAGGCAGTGAATGGTAAGAGGCAGAGAACACTAATGGGTAGTAAGTGGCGACAGGCAGTGAACAGTAACGGGCAGTAAGTGGTAACAGGCAGTGAATGGTAACAGGCAGAGAACACTAATGGGTAGTAAGTAGCGACAGGCAGTGAACAGTAACGGGCAGTAAGTGGCGACAGGCAGTGAACAGTAACGGGCCTTGAGTGGGGACGTGCAGTGGGCAGGTATGGACTATGAGTGGCAATGAGTGGTAATGGGGAATGACATCAGGTAAAATGCAGAGTGCCCCCTGCTGACAGCCTGGCAGGCAGTTCAGATGGGTATAATTTGGATCACATGTGGGGACTGTGTGATGAAAGCCCATTCCCCACATTCACCATCCTGCTTTAAGCAAAAACTAATCACAGGAAACACAGAAACCCAATTAGCCTCAAATGCAAACAAACAATAATGGCAGATAGTAGTAAATATGAATCAACAGCTCCCTCTTATTTGATCCTTTGAATCCCCCCCACCCCTCGAGGGCAGCACAGAAATAGAGGCAAACCAATCTTCTGCAACCTGGCCTAAGCGTATCTTCTCGGGGGATCCCATAAAGTGGGTGAAGTGCACACCACGGGGAGCACACAGAGTGCACAGACCACCTGGAGCTCACAGACTGCACAGACCACCTGGAGTTCACAGACCGCATACACCACGGGGAGCACACAGAGTGCACAGACCACCAGGAGCTCACAGACCGCATACACCACGGGGAGCACACAGAGTGCACAGACTACCTGGAGCTCACAGACCGCATACACCACGGGGAACACACAGAGTGCACAGACCACCTGGAGCTCACAGACCGCATACACCACGGGGAGCACACAGAGTGCACAGACCACCTGGAGCTCACAGACCGCATACACCACGGGGAACACACAGAGCATACTGAGTGCACAGAGCACACAGACCACTGGCAGCCTATAAACCATACACACCACAGGAAGCACACAGACCACGCAGACTGCACAGACCGAAAACCAGAGAACAAGCAGGGGGTGTGTCCAGGTGAATAGGATGCTGTTTAATGCAGACTGTCCCACAATGTCACTCCGCAGCAGAATGAAATGACAGGTGGACAGGGGTCTAATTGAGGGCTCAGAGAGAGGGGCTCCTGTGGTCGCTGTTTTCCCAGAGCACCATCACCACACACACACACACACACACACAATCACTCCAAGAACCCCATTTATGTCTCTTTCTGTGACTCCTTGCTGGCAGTGTCACTTCATCTGTGCGTGATTATTGCTGAATGTGCCCCCCTCCCCCAACCGCTCTGTGATCAAGTGCCACCATCTCCGTCGCTTAACCACCAGCTCGCCTTGGCATGGCCACTGCACTCACACATGGCAGTCACCTGACCTAGGGGCCTGTTAGACAGGGCAGAGCGGGGCAAGGCAAGTGTTACTGGGGGCTTTTAAACCCATGAGCCCCCCCATCCCCTTACAGCTCATGACCTGCGGCCATTCATCTGACACTCAAAATGTTGCACACAAACCCCCCCCTCCCCCAGGCTAATGCAGCCCCGCTCTGAGGGCCTAATGGAGATGCCTTCAGCGGCCCCGGTACCATCTGCGCGCCTTTAGCAAGACACACGCTGGGATTTTCACCTCGCTGGAAATAAACAGTACAGCTCGCGTCACGAGGGAAAGGCTGGTAAACAAGCTGGACAAAGAGCCTGGGGAAAGTGACGTGTGAACAGGGCGCAGGTGACACTGCACCACCCCCCACCCCCCCGAAACTGCCAGGGGATGGGTCAGTCTCTGTCAGATTAAACTGGCAGTAGCTGCTTTGAAGGAAGAGCAAATAGTCAGAAGATGATTGTGAATATGACAATTATCCAGCAGAAAGAAAGAAAGAAAGAAAGAAAGAAAGAAAGAAAGAAAGAAAGAAAGAAAGAAAGAAAGAAAGAAAGAAAGAAAAAGAAATTAGGAACAGGGAGAAAGAGAGACAGGAAGCAAAGGGAGAAAGGGGGAGAGACATGGAGAGAGGAAAAAAAGGAATGACAGGAAGAAAGGGAGACAGAAAGAGGGAAGGGAGACAGACAGGAAGACAGAGATAGAAAAAATGGGAAAGGAGACAGGAACACGAAGAAGAAGGAAGGGAGAGATGGGGAGAGACAGGGAGAAATAGGGACAGCAAGACATAGGATGAAAAGGAGAGAGGCAGAAAAACAGAAGAGAGACAGGAAAACAGAAATAGTGAGAGAGGGAGAGACAGCAAGACAGGGAAACGGAGAAAGGAAGAGGCAAGGAGAGATAATGAGACAGGAACACAGAGTCGGGGTGAAAGGAAGACAGAGACAAAGACAGGCAGAGAGAGGGAGAGGGAGACATAGGGATGAACTTCTGACAGACAAGTCAGATTTGTATTATTTTGAGTTAATTCAAAACACTGTCTATCAGATTAAGTAGAAATGCTTTACTAGTAACAGGAATTGATATCATAAGGGTGGACTGGACTGAGCCAGTGGACTGTGGGTAGCTGGTACTTACAGTTGGCACTGGTCCCCTTTAATTCCTTTGGTGGTGCAGTAACACTTCCCAGTCAGCACCTGGCACACATTGGCGTGGCCATTACATTTGCAGGCTGCAGAGAGGGAAGGAGGGGTCAGAAAACAAAAGCATCTGATCCAAGAACACATCCTCCCAGCTACAGCTCAAAGAGAACATCTCAAATGAACAACAAATGCAGCTTCTGGCAGAACCCATAATAAACAGTGGCTGATTACAGTATGCTATCTGGATGTTACCATTAATCTTTGGTGAGAGAAGAATCCTGGCCCTAGAGGAAGATATTGGAATCCGGTGAGAGGAATCCTGGGCCTAGAGGAGGACGTTAGGGTCTGCTGAGAGAGCAATCCTGGGCCTAGCGGAGGATGTTAGCATCTGCTGAGAGAGCAATCCTGGGCCTAGCGGAGGACATTAGCGTCTGCTGAGAGAGGAATCCTGGGCCTAGCGGAGGACGTTAGGGTCTGCTGAGAGAGCAATCCTGGGCCTAGCGGAGGATGTTAGCGTCTGCTGAGAGAGGAATCCTGGGCCTAGCGGAGGACGTTAGTGTCTGCTGAAACAGCAATCCTGGGCCTAGCGGAGAACGTTAGGATCTGCTGAGAGAGGAATCCTGGGCCTAGCGGAGAACGATAGCGTCTGCTGAGAGAGCAATCCTGGGCCTAGCGGAGGACGTTAGTGTCTGCTGAGAGGGGAATCCTGGGGCTAGCGGAGGATGTTGGTGTCCCATGAGAAAGGAATCCTGGGCCTAGTGCAGGATGCTAATATATGACGAGAGAGGAATCTTTGGCCTAGTGGATGAGGCTGGTGTCCTACATGGGAGAAATCCTGGACCTAGCAGAAGACGTTAAGGTCCAGCAATCCTGTGCCTAGTGGAGAATGTTGGTGTCCCAGAAGAAACGAGTTCTCAGCTTAGCAAAAGATCTTAGCGTCCAGCAGGAGAGGAATCCTGGGCCTAGTGGAGAATGTTGGTGTCCCAGGAGAGAGGAATCCTTGGCTTAACAGAAGATGTTAGCATCCAGCGAGAGAAGAATCCTCACATAGCAAAAATCTCATCACTGCAGGACTCCCAGCCGAGCTGCCCCGGGAAGATAATCGCACGGTGGGGTCGCTCACCGAAAAAAAGCAGCAGCGCAGTGTACAAACCAGCGACCTTCGCCTCACAGGCTGTGCCACGCCAGCGTGACGTGGGGTCATTGCCTAACCATGCTAGGGGGCCCCGCGACGGCCTCCACTTATGGAGACACATCACACAAATCTGGACCCATCAGGACAACTTCCATACTTGCTCACAATCCACACGATAATCTCTTTTTATTAACTTCGAGCAGCTTTTAGCTGTTTAAAGATTCAAGAGATTAAAAATGAAAAAAAGGTGTTAACATCTTACAATTATGAAACCACCTTCAAATTGTTTCATCTCTGCTATGCAGCTGCTACAGTGTATTATTCTCATAGAGGTTAATCTGGCTCTCAGGATATTAGCATTTCTAAATGATCTCCGGGGCTGTTAGCCTGCCTGCTACTGGGGTCTCATCAAACCCTCTCACTATAATCTCAGTTCACCTCTGTCACCTTGAATCAATTCTATTAGAGCTCAGAGACGTTCCAGCTCCCAGAAACCAATTCCATCAAGACAGTTTTGACCATGTTTGTGGAGCACAGCACCCCCTATTGGCAGATACAGGGGATAGGACACCCATGATCACCCATAAATACGATGCATTATCAGTTGCATTCAAAATGGCTAAAAGATTTCACTGCACACCCACAGTAATCCCAGCCACCAGAGGGCGGTACCGAGGCACACCCAACCCCGGCCTTGCATGTCGATTCGCCAGCCAACCAACCGACCCGTAAAGCAATCAGCTTGCTGGTTTTCATAAATTTCACGGCTTAAGAGCCAGTGAAATGAGCGCGAGTTAAAGGGACATCCACCGGCAACGATATCGGGAGGAGAGCGCTGTGTGGCAACGAGCGGCCTCGCCCGCCCGCCTTTATCGAGCGCTCACAGCTGCTGAGGATCATGTAAGGAAGGGTTTTATTAAACATTACTATGTTTTTATGTTTTACTTCACGACTCAAACAGACATTATCCGTTTACGCGTACCCACGTACCGCTCCAGGGAATGGCAGCAACCTCACACTAACTTTGCCTCCTCCCATGTCATAGTGCATCCACAGTCTATTTGTATACCTCCCCCCAGTCTCTCTACCCCCCCCCCAGTCACTTCCAATCCCAGTCAGGACCCCCCGAGCCATCCCAGTGCTTGCGACCTGGCTCAGGCTGGTAACAAAACCCAGAACAGGAGCTGCGGTTTTGACAGCTACGTGAAAAGTCATGAATTATTTTTAAGTTTTAATATCGACCAGATCTGCAGAGTAGCAGCAGAATAAAGTATCACTCCAGGAAAAAAACTCCTTAATGGAGGGACTTTACTACTGACTCCCTGCTGGGCTGGCAGGCCTGGGCAGACAGCAAGCCTCAAGCGAGATGGAGAACAGTGTGGGGGCACGGCATCACAGTGAGGGGGGCGGTGCATAAGCTGCTGAGGCCCACCTGAGTACTGAACAGGGGAGCCAATCCAAAAGTGAAGTGAGTACTGAAGAAGAGAACTGATTGGGACATGAAGTGAGTACTGACCAAGAGAGCCAATTTGGATATGAAGCAAGTATTGACCAAGAGAGCCAATTTTGACGTGAAAAGAGTACTGACAAATAGAGCCAATTTGGACGTGAAATGAGTACTGACAAATAGAGCCAATTTGGACGTGAAATGAGTACTGACAGAGCCAATTTGGACGTGAAATGAGTACTGACAAATAGAGCCAATTTGGACGTGAAATGAGTACTGAAAAATAGAGCCGAATGTGATGAACAGAGGGTTTGACTGAGAGAGCTGACCCGAAACAGATCAAGGTACTGACCAATGAATGTGACCCTAAAGTGAACGTACTATATTTACTAACATTTATGTTCTGTTAGGAACCTAGTCCAGCCTTTCCTTGTGGATTTTTTACCATTACCAGTGGAGATCAGCATTAAATACCTAAATAGCAGGATAACAGGCCAGGTAAACAGGAAAATGGGGAACGGGCGAATGTGGTGGTGGACGCCAAGACAAATGTCTGCTGTCAGATGTGACAGATTCATGAGTGTCCGTGTAGACGTCCCACAAACACGCTCATCCCGTTCCATATTCACAGCATGTTTTCCACTCGGATGTCTTAGATGAATAAATCTCAAGGGCAAGACTGACAGACAAGAAGGGGAAAGAAAATGAAGGGTGAAGTCTGACTATGCTGGGCTGCATCCAAGCGCCTCTGCACGCTCACTAACGTCCCATAGTCAGGTTAAAATAGACCCATCAAGCCCACTAATGCTCCCGCTCCTGACTGCGCCAAACGCCGACAGCCTCGAGCACGCACGCTAAACCGAGTTAACAGCACCGCGGCTGAAGGACAGCCCCCACGGGGATGAGCAGCACTATGGAAAAGCAGGAAGACGGGATCGCGGAAAGCCGACGTCGACGCGTGTGGGTCGTCGGTGTCGCGAGCCAAGGCGGCCCGGGGGCGAGGGTGCGGACACCGCGGCTGAAACGCGGGGGCTCATCTGTTAAAACTGTCACTTCAGAGTTACTGACACGAAGCCTTTTGTCAGGACTGGGCGATAAGAGAATGACTAAGAGTGATCTGACATGGCAGAGAACATGCAGGGAGGATGTGTGTCGGTGTGAAGGGGGCTGCTGAGGGTATGCTGGCCCACTGCCCTCCGCTTTGCGGGAACCTGCAGGGCACGGAAAACAGGAAAGCAGCTCCCAGGGAAAGCGTAGGTCTTTGAAGCGGGTTTTACCATCTATAGTGATGCTATGGATGCTAAAGTCCACTGCATGCCTGTAATTATAGATATGGATAGGAGCTTGGGGTGAGCCGACTTGTTCTCCTGGGATTTCTGGATGACAGGAGTTCAGGGTGAGCCAGCTAGTTCTCCTGGGATTTCTGCATGATAGGAGGTCTAGGTGAGCCGGCTAGTTCTCCTGGGATATCTGGATTGGAGTTCAACGTCAACTGGCTGTTTCTCCTAGGACTTCTGTATAGGAGTTCGAGGTGAGCTGGCTTGATCTCCTGGGATTTCTGGATGATAGGAGGTCGGGTGAGCTGCCAGGGACCTGCCTCTTCTCCTCGGATGACACGACCGGACTCCATTGCCGGTGATACAGCCATGGGCCACCCGCGTATCCCTGTTTAGGGGCCTCCCGGACCCTCACACTAACCTTGGCACTTGCCGCCGTTGGTGGGGTCGCCGTAGTAACCAGGCATGCAGGTCTGGCATTGGGGCCCTGTGGTCAGGTTGCGGCACTGCTCACACACGCTGCTGTTCACACATGTGCTGTGCCCATTGCACTGGCATGCTGGGAAAGACAAACACCAGCTAATCAGAAAGACAGAAAACCAGTGACTGAAGGGTGCATGTCTGCTTGTATCTATTTAAGTGTGTGTGTGAGACTGTGGAAGCCAATTCATACTTCACTTTTCTGTATGCACTTTCAGTCACACACAGGGTGAGATGATGTAAGTTTCGTCATCAGGGGTTTGCGTCGGATGGCTACGGACGGTGCACATGTAGCTAGGGGTTAAAGCAGGCCAGTACGATCCAGAACGATGTTCCGGAACCTTCCGTCTATAAATTCTCAGTCAGCAAATCAGAAAGTAATGCCACTCACAGCCCCGCCCCCACACTCAGCACAGTCCATTTCCCACTTTCATTCCTTCCGTGTTCGTGCATGCAGATAAACTCGTGGTCACGGTAGTAGCTACAGAAGGGGAACATAAAATAAGTGGTAGGAAATTTCAGATGCAATGTTTAAACAGAGCTCAACAAATTTCACCAAACACAGAAGCTGTTTTTCGTGCAGCTTGGCTATCTTGCTAGCTAATGATACAGTAACTGACACGTTGGCTAGCACTCTGGCTAGCTTAGCTAGGGTGACATTAGTTGCTGCTCAGAAGCCGAGCTAGCAGGGGGGTAAGGGGTGTGACCGTGGCGATGACTGTCAGGAATTCCCTACAAGGGCCCTCCTCCCCTGGACTGTCTGCACTCACTGTCAGAGCAGGTGGGGGGAGGGGATTTTAGATCCACCACTGGCGCCACTGCTAGTATAAAGCTACAATCACACTGCAGTGTGCAACCAACTCTAAAAGCACCGAAATTGGTTCGCACACATCACATGACCCATCCATAATTTGATCTCACTAGTTACACCCTGTCATTGTCTGACTGGTCACCTGGTCACCCTACACGGAAGTAAACAGTATTCCAATATGGCGGATATGAAGGAGCTGCTTTCAATGATGCTTTCCCTGTTGCTGACCTGTATGCAGCTAAATAGCACGTTACGCAGCGTGACCGTGGAGTGGGGGCTCTGAGGTTAGGGAGCTGTCCCAGCAATCGGAAGGATGCTGGTTTGAATCCTGTGAACGCCCTGAGTGATCCTACTCTGTGGGGCCCCTGAGCAAGACCCTTAACCTGCAACTGCTTTGTCCTGGGTATGACGTTAATCTACATCCAGCCCTGCAAGAAGGTCCTCCAAGTTACAGGGAAGTTTGGGGGTTGGTGGCAGGATTGGCAACTCCAGCCACCGGAAAAAACTCACACCGTGGTGCTGAGGAATCACCCACTGCACGGCTGCACTCGGGTAATCAGCGCATGCTCCTTACCTCCTGTGTCGACACGCGCATGCCCAGTGTAGGCCAGTAGCTGCGTCATGTACATTTTTGAGTTGAGTAAAATGCCTGTGTGGACGGAGACTGCTTTTGTTTTCAGATGAAAACATAGCAGTACAGACACAGCCTGGGTTAGCATGGGAATTATTTTGAGGCGAGTCACTTTCTCCTGCTGCACTGCTATGCTGGATCTTTGAGTTTCCCCACCTGCCAAATCCCACGTTAACCCCTGCCTGCAGCCAAGATTTTTTTTGTCTGGCAGAGTTACGTGTCCGTGGATGTATTTCCAGTAGGTGGCAGTGTCGACTTTCACAGACCAGCAATAAATGACAAAACAGTAGAGGAAGAACGTTTTTTGTTGTAGTAGCTATAATGAGCAGGGTGTATCCTTGGCTAATTCTGTCATCCGGATTTAAAAATAACATGTTATGCCATATTACCTTAATACCACCCGAGCCTTACCAATTTAAAATGATTACCCATTTCATTACACTGCCCTCTCCTGGTCTGGTGGAATATGCGTGCACCAATGCAGCAATATCCGCAGCCAAATGTAGTATGAACACAATCTTCCACGACCATCCATGGACCAAAAGTGCAGATGGAAAAGTGAAGTATGAGATAGGGTTAAGAAGGATGTAACAGTGTGAGCCTGCATCTGTGGGTTTGTCTGACAGTGTGTGTGTGTGTGTGTGTGTGTGTGTGTGTGTGCGTGTGCGTGCGCGTGCGTGTGCGTGTGTGTCTGTGTGTGTACACGGTGACCCACCAGGGCAGTTGATAAAGGCCCAGTCGTAGCCCCTGTCTCGGGGACACAGACCAGGCTCCAGCACCATCTCCTGGCTCTGTCTGGACGGGCTCTTAACGGGGCCCCTGTATGAACCCTCCATACACTGGCCCCGCCCTGTATGGCTGGGATCGCCACACCAGCCACAAGCCGGCTGCTCCAGACACAGGCTGCAGGTGCGAAGCCCTGAGCAATTCTGGGCTGTGGAAGAGAGTTTAATACTGGTGAGCATGTGTAAGACAGTCAGACAGAAACACAGAGAGATAGACAGAGACAGACAAAGAGATACAGAGAGAGAGAAACAGAGACAGTCACAGAGAGATAAACAGACAGACAGTCAAGTAGAGTAAGAGAGACAGAGAAAGACAAGCAGAGAGACAAAAAGACAGACAGAGAGACAGACAGACAGAATGTTCTGTACAGTCTCACACGACAGAAGCCTTAAATGAACCTTATCATTCTGAAGCAGTAATTTGTGCTTTGAAGACCGATAAAACCCAGAGTGATTTTCTAAACCTGGCACAAGGTATGAGGATTTGCGCACACAAACACACACACACACACGCACACACACATACATACATACATACACACACACACAGGTTTGTAATTACATCTTTGTGGGGACTCTCCATTCATTTCTATGGGGAAAACTCTAATCCCAACATGATGACCTTAACCCCTACCCAGCCTTAATCTTATAAGTAAACCATAAGTAATCAAAAAAAATATGAGACTTTTGTTTTATATGTTTTTGTTTTATGTTTAGTTCTTTTGATTGCATTCACAGATTTTTATACGGCTGAGTTTCAATTCACAGGGACCGAAAATATGGGTCACACAACATCAAAAAACAGGTTTTTATCACATTGGAGGGAAAGACGCATGCACAGACAGACACACAGACAGACACACACACACGCAGACACATGCAGATAGACGTAAGCACACGCAGACACACTCACACTCAGACAGACGCACAGAGAGACACGTGCACCCACAGACAGATATCCAGACAGACGCACGCACACACGCAAACAGACGCACTCACACTCAGACAGATGCACACACATCCCCCCCGCAAACCCAGAACCGGTCATTTCAAGGCCGAACCACCAGAAGATGAGGAGCAATCAGACGGAGAATAAAAGGGAGAAACATACAGCGTGAGCCACCCTCCATAAATGCGCAATTTAAACAAAACACATCCGCTCGCTGACCTTGGCGAAGCACTATGGGGAACGGTGCACAGCTGATCAGTGCATCACAAAGAGGATGCACAATTACGGCGCCTGGGCCAGGGGCTGCTGGCACCGCCCACGTGCCCCCCGCTCGCCCGCTCCCCAGTGCCGCCGCCGAGGGGATGATGAAAAACTCTCCCTCCATTTAGTCTGACGCTGAAGCAAACCTGTTCTTAGCTGCCGATTAAATAAAAGGCTTTCAGCGAAGATGCTGACGGAGGCACACAATGAGTGCTTTTGTTTTGTTTGTGTCGGCCGTCTGCTAAAGTGGACCTGAAAGCACAGGCAAAGCGACCCGGATAAGTGCGCTTTCCTACAGTACCGCCTTCCGCTGCCAGGCCCAGAGCCTGGCAGAGCGCTACCCTCATGCGAGCACTAGGTGGCACTGTGCCAAGAAGGGTGGTAACAGACCGTACTTTCAGGGGGTCCAGATCCCAGCATACCGCCAGGACCGTGTCCGCTCCTGCATCAGCCAATCTGACGCCAAAGTGAATATTCTGGAAAGCTCTAAACCCCCAGCCCATCAAACCATACGGTTCCCAAGGTAACTTCCACCCTGATGCCAAAAAACAGCAGCGCGACACGCTGGCCACAGAGCACGGAGAAGGCCCTGGTGGGCACGGCAACCGCTGCCATGGCAACTGGCGTCCCACAGAACCACGGGCGACTTCATTCCGCTAATGAGCGAAGAGCAAATAAAAGGGGGGGGGGGCAGGCAGAAAGCCATACACTGGTGCCCAAACCTCTTGCTTGGCAAGTTCCCAGACGATCAAGAGCACCTCCTCCAGGACAGGAGCACCTCGCTGATGAGGAAACCAGCGATAATTAAATGGGAGCACGGAATACCGGGAATGAGGAGCAGGAGATCTGGGCCACTCGTGCCAAACCATGCAAGCATCTCCACCTGGGAAGGAGTGACCACAGGCACACATACACCCCCCTAATTAGCCTCAGGTCATCGAGAGGTCACCACCCCGCTGATGGCCGTCGTGACGTCCCAGTGTGCCGGGCTTACTGCTGCTCTTAGGTGGGATGCGAGTGTAGTGGCGAAGGGATTGGTCACAGACACACAGAGACACACACTGACGCACAGACACACTCACAGACACACTCACAGACCTACAGACACACGGACACACACACACAGACACACTCACAGACACACTCACAGACCTACAGACACATGCACACACACACACACAGACACACTCACAGACCTACAGACACACGCACACACACACACAGACACACTCACAGACCTACAGACACACGCACACACACACAGACACACTCACAGACCTACAGACACACGCACACACACACACAGACACACACACATTCCTTCATACCCACAAATACCGCACTGACACACGAGCTCACCGAGAGGACTATGAACTCCTAACAGCTGCACGTTCATTGAACTGCATACATTGAACATATCTAGGGAGGCAGCAGACCCCAGAAATGTGACCCCCCCCCGGGACCGAGAACGACTCCCGGTCAGTCATAGAACATGAGCGACAGCCACGTCACACCGGGAACTACAGGGGCTGGGGGGGCCACATCATGGCGGGGGCCGGAGGAGCTGGGGGGGCCATGGTGGGGGCTGCAGGAGCTGGGGGGGCCACATCATGACGGGGGCCGCAGGAGCTGGGGGGGGGCACATCATGGCGGGGGCCACAAGGGCTTGGGGGGCCACGTCACAGCATGGCGATGCCTATCGATTTTCTGGGGGAAAAGCTCTTTGATACAACTGATGCAATATAACAGCCGTCGATAAGAAGCTCAGACAAGCAGCAAAGCTGCAGGCCAAGGACTGGGGTCCAGGGGCCGAGGTGCGACTCCCCATGGAAAGCCCCGCAAATCGAACCCTAGCCATCCGGGGCAGCCTTTACACTTGTAGATTATCATCACTATGTGCAGGATAAATCGAGTCAGCCCTGCGCCCAGGGCCCAGTCACACAGCCAGCAGACCCCACACACTGACTCACCCACACTGTCCCACCCACACACTGACCCCACCCACATGGTCCACTCACACAGGCAGTCCCCGGTCTGCCACTCCAGGCACTGGCCGTAGGGGAAGGAGATGACGTAGGCGTTGGAGTCCACGCAGCGCTTGGTGCTGGAACACCACATGCACTCTGTGGCTTGGCTGGTGCAGTTGGCGCAGCTGGTGCGCAGGGAGCAAGGCATCTTGCAAGGCCGGGCATTCTGGTTGGGGCTCACTGTGAGGGGGGAGGGGGCAGAAGAGAACCACACCATGTGACCAGGCGAAAGAAGAGCAGGTCGGGGCAGAAGGCTCACCCTGCGGCAGCCAGAAATTACTCCATATTCGTTCCAATTAATGAAGTCTTACTAAAAATCCAAAGCACACCAGTGCACTTTCAGAACACTGAGGCTGACAGAAGAGAGAGGAGTGTGTCCCTTTAAGAGAGTTTCCCTTTAAAAGAATGTCCCATTCTGGACACATACTTTCAGGTGATGGACCTACAGTGTGCCAGCACCTTCTGCGGTGTAACTGTTAAAGGGTTAATGTTGTAAAAACAAGACGTCTGTGTCATGAAGATAAATCCCCATCCATGTTTCTTAAGTGGGCTTTCATAGATAATGATTAAAGGCTAGCTGAAGCCAGCAGACTAATGGTCACACTGAGATATCAGGAGAGACAGCATGGGGGGGTTATTAAGACCCCCCCCCAAACACTTCGGACACCATGGAAGACAGCCAAAACAGCACATTTAAAAGATGCATCTTCAGCTCTGCTTCGACTGGCCAAGCCCCAAGTTCCCGTAGGAAAGAATGTGCCAATACAGCACAATACTTCCTGTCAGCAGGGGCAGGCGCGGTCACACTGCCCGTCGGGACAGCACAGTCACACTACACGGTCACATTGCCCGTCGGGACAGCACGATCACACTGCTCGGTCACACTGCACGTCAGGATAGCACAGTCACGCTGCCCGTCGGGACAGCACAGTCACACTGCCCGGACACACTACCCGTCGGGACAGCGAGGTCACACTGTCCGTCGGGCAGCACAGTCACACTGCCCGTCGGAACAGAGAGGTGACACTGTCCGTCAGGACAGCACAGTCACACTACACGGTCACATTGCCCGTCGGGACAGCACGATCACACTGCTCGGTCACACTGCACGTC
>JAODLC010000045.1:980446-991351 GCA_026781145.1 Hippopotamyrus pictus | reverse complement strand
CCCTGCACAGCCACAGCTGGCGTTACCGTACGAGCTGGGCCTCAGACCCTGCACAGCCACAGCTGACGTTACCGTACCCTGCAGATACTCACCACACTGCAGTTGCTGGAAGCAGACAGGCACTTCTTGTCATCACACCACTGGCAGCCGTTAGTGTTGGCGGTGCAGCTGGCACAGTCTGAGAAGCGGTAGCATTGCTCGTCCACTGTCGCTGGGGGAGAGGGGGGTAGAAGTGGGGGTAACAGTGTTAGTGTCTGTGTTATTCTGAGAGCCACCAAGACAATTGTATGACCAAGGCCAGTGAGGGGGTCTGTATTAGTATCGGTTACTCCAGTTGGCCCCCACAGGAGGCACCATGCACCCCAGGTCACCTTAAAGGTCCTGAGCTCCATCTCCCCACCCTGATCATGTAATATTCAGCACTGCCACAGCCAGTACAGCACCCCCCCCCCCCATTTGTCCCACACCCTGAGCTCTTTGCACCCTCTCTCAAACTTCACAGAATGCGCTGCAAGCACCCCCAGGTCAGAAATCAAACAGCTCAGTTTCGTAACTGGGACGCCTCATGTCCTGGAGGCGTGGACACACACACACAAACACACACACACACACAGGTTTATACAGTGACAGAACAAGCTTGCCCAGTGCCTGCTTCATGTGTCACTGCCAGGGCAACGGGAAGCAGGCAATATCACATGAAGGTGAGGGGGTGGAGCCCACACCGACACACCGCCTTCCTCACACCAGTACCATCAGGCAGACCATGATGCAGCCCGAGGGCCCGAACCAGCCAGCTCTGGGCCCCAGGCTGCTCACACCGGACAGAAACAGACAGTTTTTGCCCCCAGACAGTCAGAGGGCTGAACTCTGAACAACGGACCATTTACTGCCATCCATAATCATATTTATATGCCATTCTACGTATATATTTATTTCCAATTCATGCACTACTTCTTATTACAATGCTGTATACTTCCTATTTTCATTACTTGTATCTATTTTCACTATTTCATCACTGATGTTATGGACTAGCACAAGTTTTTCACTCACGCACAGGGTCCCCCCCATGGGACGAGGACACACGCACAGGGTCCCCCCCATGGGACGAGGACACACGCACAGGGTCTCCCCCATGGGACATACATACCAGGCTGAACGGGACAGGAGGTGGTTGGGATGGTGCCATTAGTGTGGGCGAGACCCCAGGGCGCGCAGCGGCCCTTGATCCACACGCAGCGCAGGCCGGGCCCGGCGCTCAGACAGGCCTCTTCCTGCTGAAAGGCCTCGCAGCTAGGGGGCTTGTACACCAGGATGTCATTGAGCAGGATGCTGGAGAAGCCCCCAAACACGTACATGGAGCTGGGGAGAGACACCACACCGTTACCCAGTGACAGCGACATCATTGGTAGAACCCGAACAGCACCGGAAGAGAGCCCAATGGGTGCCTTAAACTCACCCATTGCTGACAACAGCCGTGTGACCGAAGCGGTTCACGTCCCGGTGGAGGTTGGGTTTTGGCAGGACTTTCCACTCGTCACAGGCTGAGGAAGAAGAGCAGAACCATATTGAGGGGTGTCCACAGTGCCACCACCATCCCGCCGTCATCCCCCCACCGTCCTGCCGTTATCCCACCATCCCACCGTCATCCCATCACCATCCCACGACCATTCCACTGTCATCCCACCACCATCTCGCTGTCATCCCATCACCATCCCACGACCATCCCACGTCATCCCACCACCATCCCATCATCATCATCCCATCACCATAAAGCTGTCATCTCACCACCATCCCACGTCATCCCACCACCATCCCATCATCATCATCCCATCACCATAAAGCTGTCATCTCACCACCATCCCGCTGTCATCCCACCACCATCCCATCATCATCCCATCACCATAAAGCCATCATCCCACCACCATCCCACCGTCATCCCACCACCATCCCGCTGTCATCCCATCACCATCACACCATCATCTGGCTACCATCCCACCACCATCCCATCACTATCCCACCACCATTCCACCATCATCTAACCGTCATCCCATCACCATTCCGCCGCCATACCACCATCAGCGTTCAGTCAATGATAAACATCTACAGATCAATTAACAGGCCCTATCTGCACGCCAGCCATTGGTACTCATATAACAACAATCAGTATTCATAAATCAACTGCCAGTATTCACAAACCAACAGTCAGTAGCCATCAAAGGATGGCCAGTACTCAGCAGCAGTAATTCTTAAACAATGCTCTGTACTGATAAACAGCCAGTGTTCATAAATCACTTCCATATTTGACCAGCATAAACAACTTGGTACACAACTTGGAAAACTGGCATCTCATTTTGAAAAGTGCTTCTGTTTTGACAGCGCAGACCAAAATAACAAATGGGGGTGTGTATTTCTGCTGCTTAACAGGACACATAAATCCTCCCTGGACACTAAAGAGCAGATTGGAGCAGTCATTCCGACAGGCATGCGGGGAGGATCTCAAAGTTAATTTCACGTGCATTATGAAAGCGGAGGCTCATCAGATAGGTGCACCGCCGCCCGCGGTCTCGATAACAAAGAGCCGGAACTGCGGTGGAGGGAGCGGGCGCATCGCCAGCAATCGATGCCAGGCCTCCCAGCACCACCTGACAATGTCACTAAATGGACACGAGGGGAGGAGGAATCACCTGGAATGAGACAGCCACAGGACCCCCCCCCTCCAGCCAAAACACATCCCCGTCCCACAGACTTGAGCTGCTGATTCAAGGCTATTTGGGTAGCTACTCCGCTGCTTACTGGACCAGGTGACTCACCCACCCCTGGTCCACAGCCATAAACCACGCTGTGAGGCCCAGCAGTGAGGTCCGTGATAAGACTGTTGCAGAACGGTGTTCTAAAGACGAAACATTGCACAAAATAAATGAAGCGTTATGTGCCATTATCACAAGCACAGGTACATTGGAATGTGCTCTCCTTGTAATGAAAAACACACACAACTGAGAGCGAAGCTTGGAGTCTGAGCATAGGGTCAAACATTTACCCGACACCCCTGGAGCATTTTTGGCAGGGTTAAGGGCCTCGCTCAAGGGCCCAGCAGAGACGTGACTATTCTGCCAAGGATGGGATTTGAACTGCCGACCTACTGATTGCAGGCACTGAGGTCTCACCCGCTGAGCCTTGTTCTTGTAACGTTATCCTACCATTCCCACATCTGCTGGTCCTCCACGCCCTTATTGTAATGTTTCCGTGGCCAGTTGAGCACCCTGGGTACAGAGGGACTCCGATCCATCCTTGTGTGTGTGCACGTGACAAAAGGAACACGGGGCATGTCCTGGCGCCCCGTCCAGCCCCAGCGCCAGGCGTGCCGGCTCAGGAAGGGGCTCCATCTGGCCGCAAATCCACACGCTGTGGGACTTGCAAAGCCACATCCTCCGGGGAGGAAGGGGGTGTAATTAGAGCCATCCGTCCACTCTGACCAGTTCTCCCCATTACACGCTGTTTAGCTCCCTAATTATCCCCCCGCTCCGGTCAATTAGCGGCCGATGTGGGACCTGTGCGTGCCGCTGCCAGCTGGGCTTAAGGTTTCAGTGCCGAGCAGGAAGCACAGGGCCGTCGGCCATAACGGCAGGACACATAAAACTCCATCGACAGGACATGGCGAGGCACCGACCAGGACACATAAAACTACAAACCTGCTGCTGCTGGGATGACTGGTTTGGACTGGCTATGTCCCCGGGAGAAGGAATGCCCAGAGCCTCAAACTGATACATTACCATAACATACGGCGCATAAAAACATCCACACACGTAGCCACGGAGATGCAGGCCTGCTGCTGTCAGTGGAAATAACCCAGCAGTCAGCCTGAAGTCGGAATGAAATCAGGCCTCACTGTCAAGGGCACCTGCTTCCCATTCGTCTGGAAGCTCTGCAAGGCATACGTCACGCACTCCTCCCCGCACCTTCGAGCCAGCCCCACATGGACGTGCCCCGGCCCATGGATTCCTCTTTGGTTCCGCTGACAGTGATGAGAGGGTGTAACTGCCAGAGGGAAGAGTTCGCCACAGGGCCAGAAGGATGGGGCCCTCAGAGGGGGGCTAGGGCTAGCAAGGGGGCCAGGAGGATGGGGTCTTCGGAGGGGGGCTAGGGCTAGCCAGAGGGCCAGGAGGATGGGGCCCTCAGAGGGGGGCTAGGGCTAGCTACGGGACCGGGAGGATGGGGCCCTCAGAGGGGGATTAGAGCTAGCTAGGGGGCCAGGAGGATGGGGCCCTCAGAGGAGGGCTAGGGCAAGCTACGGGACCAGGAGGATGGGGCCCTCAGAGGGGAAAGCTCTCACTGTGATGCAGTGGTTTAAACAAGGCTGGTGTAAACCTTTGTAGGCCTGTATTTTAACAGTAGCAAATGGGCATGGTATCGGTAATATGAACTGGTAACACAAACTGGTAATGTGAACTGGTAATATAACCTGGAAATGGGGCGTTTGGGAAACAGGGACCTGAGTAAGGCTGCTAAGGACTTGGGGGGGTGGGGAGGGGGACAAAATTCAAAAGAGCGTCCACTGCCATCTCCAGCACCCTTCTCCTGCAGACACACTGATGTGTATCACAGAACAGGATATGAAATCGCTCTCGGTGAGTGAACACAGGAAGCCGGATAGAGGGGCAGAACAGCATACAATAACCCCAAAAAAGGGGGCGCTCACATAAATCCACCCCTTTAATGCAAGATGCAATAAAAAGTGTTTTCTTATTAAGAGCTTCCAGCTACTTTGTCTGAATTTAATGCAATACAGCTGGCACCACAGGCGGGCATTCGCGTCTTTCAGGGTGAGCGCTATATTTTTAATTAGAGCTCATTCTCTCGGAATCTAATTAGAAGTGAGAGGGGGAAGAATTAAACACAAATGAAAACTTCACTGACAACCCAAATTTAATATTCAGCTGTGAAAACACAAAAGGTTAATAACCACGTGGCCTCCCAGGACAGCTGGGAAAACAAAACAAATTAGATCTTAAAACACAGCTGTCAGGGAAAAACTGGGTAAAATGCAGAACTCCACAGGTGAAAGTAATTAATGGGAGCAGCGAGAGAGGGGAGAATGCAGGCCTTCATTTTGGAAATGGAAAATCACTCAGAGAGCAGTTTTAATACACTTGGAAAAAAAACCTCATCAACAACTGCCGACATAAATGCTGGGCTCCACCACCGTAAACATCAAGCGTCCCTCAGGTGGCTCTGCATGTTGACAGGTTGCTTTTTGAGCATGGGTATGCACACTGCCTCCTGCAGGCCTTCCTTTGAATTGCTCCACCGGTTCCTTCAGAAGTTTGACTTGCACCTCGTTTCCAAGCACAGAAGCTGCGACTTCGATAAACAGAGCCCTTACCCAAAAATCCTTCACGCCGGTGTTACCTTCTGAATTAACCACCCAAGAAGATTGAGGATACCTGTGTGTTATTCACTCCTGTCACTTTCTCTGGGAATGAAGAGCATGAATTCCTGCTGGGACCCAGATCCATTTGGCGCTAACTCAGACCCCACCGATGCGACATGACTCAGACCTCCGGGGGCTCTTCTCATCCATGCATGAAGCCACAGCACCATCTATGTGTGGGAAGAGGTGGCTACACTGCCAACACAGTCCGTAAGTGGAGTGCGGATGGTGATTCCCGGGCCCAGGTGGCCCAGCCCACAGCATAAAGCACTCTGGCCTGTTTAATCACCGGAGCTATCCCCCATGGTCCAAAAGAACTGAGAACACCGCACTCACTACGTATTAGTTAACAGGTTTGGATCCAACAAAACCTGGATCAACCTGCATTTGAGGACCCAAAAGAATCTCTCCCTGCACCAAGGATCTGGTCAGGTTCTGTTAACCGGCCTCTATGCAGCATTAGATTCGGCCTCTCAGATCCACCCACCGATGTAAGGCCCAGTTGACGGACACTGATCACGTCCCGGTGCCACGCCTCCTGGGATCTGCGACCTGCGACACCTGACCCACCAAGGAGTAGCTCCAACCCCAGGAACCCGTCCCAGAATTTCACTTTCACCCATGGTAACATGAATCATATTAAGGTTAATTTTACACTAAAAGCTTGGCCTCTACGTACCCATGCCAATCAGCTGCTGGGTGGTACGGGCATTGGGCGGGGAGTGGGCAGAGCCTGCCCGAGTCGGTCACAATTGGCGGGGTGGTACATACCGATGTCGTAGGCCAGGAAGTCGGCGGAGAAGCACTTGGCTCCATTGCTGAGTGACGTGTCGTTATGTGTATTCCCTCCAAACACCAGCATGGAGCCGCTGAGTAGCACAGCAGAATGCAGGTACCGGGCAAAGCCACTCTCCCTCAGTATGGTCCTGGGGGCGAGGGAGGGTGTTACCGTGAAACACCAGCATGGAGTCACTAAGTAGCACAGCAGAATGCAGGTACCAGGCGAAGCCACTCTCCACAGTACAGTCCTAGGGTGACGGGGTGACGGGGCGGGGTGGGTTACCACTGACCTTCTCCAAAAACACGACAAGTATATTTGATCTGCCATTTTATTATTGTTGGCCTGCTCCCAATGGTTAGGGTGCCCCCTATGGGCACAGTTTTGTCCATGCATCTTACAGTTACAAAGGGGACGGTCGAGGAACTTCACTCAATCTCTCCATGGACCTGCACTCTGCCCTTATAGAAAAGCATTCTGGGTAACGGCTATGGGCTCTGCGGCTGTTCCACAGGATTTGAAGATCATCTGTCACCATCTCCCATTTCCTGTCAGACAACCATCCTTGGTGGTGCAGGCATGTGGCAGCTGGACTCACGTGAAATTCTAGCCTAGGGTGGCCCCTGTTGACTGTGGGGGTAGGGGTGGTTTTACGAGTAACGTTAGGAGGGCAGTTGGTCTGAGAAAATTCCGAAAAGGGGAGAAAAAAAACACAGCGGACTGTCAATGCAGAAATGAGGGAAGCAGTTAGAATGTGAGGACAGGAAGCAGAGAGGGGACAGAATGTGAGGACAGGAAGTAGACAAGGGGACAGAATGTGAGGACAGGAATATAAAGGCATGAAGCAGGCAGCGGGACGAATGTGACAGTCTGACAGAACATCTTTGCTGCCGGCTGCCCCATCGATCCGGATTGCTTCCACCACTGTCACCATAGCAACAGTGTCCTGTTGAGGTGCCATCTGTGTATGACCACAGCATGGGTGGGGGGGGACGGCGCTGGGCATCACTCACCACGTGCGCGTGCGGACCTCGTAGCGGTACAGGTCGTCCACCAGGCCGTACTTGTTGGCGGGAAGCGCTTTGTAGCCACCGTGCACGTACACACACTTGCTTACGGTGTCGTATACGCTGCTGTGCCCGTAGCCGCCCTGCACCAGTGCGCCCTGCGTCTCAGGTACCACCCAGGTGTTTGTCCCTGTAGAAACATGCGACAGTGTGAATGTAGCGTGGTTGCATAAGCAAACGCACCTGCAACGTGCACAAACACGCACACAAAGATACAGAGCGATGTACACAAACAGCAGCCCCCCATGGCAAGAAGAACCCCACACCGGGTGCTTTTCCACTGCACCAGGTACCATACTTTTGGTACTTTCCCCTTTTCCACTGACTTCCGGTCGAGCACCAGTACCAAAAGTTCCAGTACTTGGGTACTTTGAGGTGGTAGAAACGCTTTCTTTGTCAACTCATTGGTATGTTAGTATGTATTTAGGTGTTAATATTACATGTTCTATGTGTATGTTGTTTGTATATGTTGGAACTTTTGTAACTTATTGCTGCCACCTTGGCCAGGACTCCCTGGAAGAAGAGATAATGTATCTTAATGGGGCATTCCTGGTAAGATAAAGGATAAATAAAATAATAAACTCGTTATGCAAATAGCCTGCCTCTCACAACAAAACACAATACTAAGGTAGTCCTAAAAAATGTTACAAACTCAGAAAACGAAGTAAAAAAAATAATAATAATTGCGACCTTGTCGGAAGAACAGATACAACAGGATCAGGACGGCATGACAAGAAATTTAAAAAATATTTTAATTTATATACTAGGACAGCACAGAATTGTAAAATTTTGGTACATATAAAACAAAAAAGTTCAACATACTGTAAAATTCTCACAAAGCCGTCTAGGAGTGATTCAAACAGCATGGATGAAAATGATTATGATTGTCTCAGAGAACGCATGCAGCGCTCATGCAAAAGCAGCAGAGGTAAACTTTAAACTGATTTTTAAACATATATTAGATAATACTGAAAAGGAATAATCATTTAAATTGCAAAGCTCGCTAAGTTTTATTTTCCTATGACAGAGTAAAAATGTTTGAGCAAATCTGAAACCCCCCTTCCGCTATGATGGCTGTACAGTATGAAGGTATGAAAAAGCCTGATCTTAATCTAGCTGACTAGTGATGGAAGAACTGCATGTGCGATGTTAGTTTTAATATTGCACATCCTCCAACCCTATAATATACTACAGCCATTTTTTGAATACAGAAAACCCCAACTCGGGTTGTGATGTCATAGAGCCAGTACCAGTTTTTACACCAGTGGAAAACCAGCACCTGGTACGTGGTGCACAGAAAAAGTGCCCATAGAAACGTATGAGCCAGTGGGCACATTAATATCCAAGCACACACTCAAATACATTAACAGAAAGACACACACAGTAAAGCTAATGTTCTGTAACAGAAAATAAAGACAATTTGTTATACAAAGCTAAAACTAAACAGTAAAGGAATCCCATTGGCCCAAAGTGCCTCACGCAAACACACACACACATATATATACACACACACACACACACACACACACACACACATAGTATCCGGTCTAAATGCTCAAGCGCCGTGGTAAAATTAGCCTGCCGTGATGCGGGACGACTGACGCCACCAGCGGTGGTGACGGGATGATGAATGGCAGTCATATCACCCCGAGCTGGGGGGTCTGCAGCTAGAGGAACCCAAACCAGGGAGAACTGCTCCCGTTTCTCCTTGGGGGCACAGGAATGTTCTGGTAGCTTCCTGACTAATGGAGCCCAGACAGGCACCTACACCAGGAAGCCAAGTGAGAGGCACAGGGCACCAGGCAAGCGGCTCAGGCTGACATTCAGAGCAGTTTGAGAGCTGCTGACATGAAGGGCCCCTCCCTGCACTCTTGGGGGGGGGGCAGAACTCTGCACCCCTGGGGGGAGAGAGAGAGCGCAGACTGTGGGTCACACTGTGCAATTTGTGGATGAGGATGTGGAGCGTAAACACAGAAATCAGGATGTTTATCAGTCTGTGTGGAGGTGAGCATCTGAAAAGGGCTATTTATGTGTGAGTGTGCATGTATGTATGTGTGTGTGTGTGTGTGTGTGTGTGTCTGTGTGTGTGTCTGTGTGTGGTTACTGGCTGAGCAAAACATGGTGCATTGTGGACACCACAGCCAGGGCTGTCCATTCCAGTCAGACCTCCAAACCAAACCAGAGAGCCCTGACACTTTAGCCTGTTGCCCTGGAAACGTCCCAGCAGGGGGGCAGGGGGTGGTTCCACAGCAGCTTCCAGCGGTTCCTGCTCTCTTTGTGTCCGAGAGGGTGGGCGGACCGGGCAGGACCTTACACACAGAGCCCACATTTCAGCAGCGGTTCCTGCTCTCTTCATGTCCGAGGGGACAGGCGGACCAGGCAGGACCTTACACACAGAACCCACAATTTGGTAGTGGTTCCTGCTCTCCTTCAGGCTCCACAGCTCTCGACTGACACAGGCAGGTGCTTATGAATATTAATTAGCTCTAATTTTCGTTTGTTTGGTTCTGATTCTACTGATACCATCACTACCAGCACGTCCTGGAACGTTCTTAACAGCCGATCACCGTGCATCAAAACACCTCCCAGGCCTAATTATACGCAGATATACGCAGACAAAGATTTGCTGCTTCGATTGCCTTTGTTATTGCCGGAGATAATTGACTCAGTCTGTGACTCGTTCCACATCATATATCATGTGACTAGGTTCTGAAGGGAGCAGTTTGCCACACTATCACTACCCCAAGATAGCAGTGATTTGCCTTTAAGGTGGAGCCTCTGTCTAGCTACGCTACCCAAGCTCATCCCATGCACCCTATCCCACAGGCCAATTCCCTGGAACCTGTAAACAAACCTTGTTTCTCTACCGTCACAACTCACTTTAACAATTTCAGTCACAGCCTCTCTTGAGTATCCCCCCACCCAGTCCAACATTAGCAGGGCATCCCCCCCACCCAGTCCCACTGTCTGACATTACCACATACCGGATCCCCCCTCTTTGGGCCAAGTTGTTACACACAGACTAGCATTAGGATAACTGTCCTGATACAACTGGGGAGAATGGCATGTCACCACAGCACCATCTGCTGGTCAACTGACTCACTTCCATATTGGTTTCAGTTGATACGATGCAGCTTTTCAGCACAATGTCTGAAAGCAGCAGACTGTGTATAACCGACAGCCCAACACCCAGGACAGTGCTGGGAAAACCTACAGCCCAACCCCTATGAGGGCACGTGTAAAAACAGACCAACACCCAGAAGGGAACAGGTAAATCCGACAGACCGACATCCAGATGGGTGCGGGAATAACCGATGGACCGACACCTAGGAGGGCACAGGTATAATCAACGGAGCAACACCCAGGAGGGCGCGGGTATAACCCACGGACCAACATGTAGGAGGACATGGGTATAATCAACGGAGCGACACCCAGGAGGACGCGGATATAATCGACGGAGTGACCCCCAGGAGGACGCGGGTATAATCGACGGAGTGACCCCCAGGAGGACGCGGGTATAATCGACAGAGTGACACTCAGGAGGACGCGGGTATAATTGACGGAGTGACACCCAGGAGGATGCGGGTATAATCGACAGAGTGACACTCAGGAGGACGCGGGTATAATCGACA
>JAODLC010000045.1:953279-979268 GCA_026781145.1 Hippopotamyrus pictus | reverse complement strand
AGGAGGGCGCGGGTATAACCGACAGCCGACACCCAGGAGGGCGCGGGTATAACCGACAGCCGGCACCCAGGAGGGCGCGGGTATAACCGACAGCCGACACCCAGGAGGACGCGGGTATAACCGACAGCCGACACCCAGGAGGGCGCGGGTATAACCGACAGCCGACACCCAGGAGGGCGCGGGTATAACCGACAGCCGGCACCCAGGAGGGCGTGGGTATAACCGACAGGTTCATATCCCAGAGGTACCTACAGTTGGCTAACAGACTAACGCTAAGATGTTCCTGACACTTACGCAGGTTGTACTCCTGGACGTTGCTGATGTAGCTGTAGATGGAGGAGTAGCCGAAGAAGACCACCATTAGCACATCGCCATTGTCCAGCTCGACCACATGGGCCGAGTGTCCCTCCACGGCATACTGCTGGCCATGCACGAGTACATTTGGTGTCCGCAGAGACCAGGTGTGGCTCGGGATGTTCAGCACCCACAGTTCGTCAGTCACGTTGCCCCCTCGTGCCTCAATCTTCCCGCCGAACATGTAGATGTCATCCTGTACATGGAGACAATGTGCAAAAGGAGAATGACAAACAAGTTTCATGTGGTTCCAGCACAACAGGTCTGCTTCTCACTGTGTTTGCATCAAATTAGCCGGCCTACACTGCTTCAGTGATTGCTTAGGGGAGCTTTTTCAGCCATTAAAATATGGGGCGTCTGTGCCCTTTTGGACAGTGTATGAAGGTCACGAGATTCATCTTGGATGCACAAGATCAACATGGGTTGAAAAAGACACTGTACAGTGCTTCTAAGAACAGCACGTGGACCTGCTGTTCCTCTACTGCTCTCCCCGATCCCGATTCAACGTCTCTTTCGAAAGAGAAGAATTTTGAATGCTGGAATTGTATTGGTAATGTAAAATACCAAAGGAGACGTTCTCATTAACCAGTTAATTACAGGTGCAATTAAAGAAGCACCATCACCACAAGCGCGGCGGTGGAAAGCCTTCACTGGACGCCGTCTCGGCCATGGCTGCCGATCCCCAGGGCATGTGGGGAGTCATGGGGTCCCGAGGCCGAAGACTAATCTACAAACGCGTACTTACCAATTAAAACATCTGTATGAGAAAAACGAGGCTATGCCTGCTGGCATTAATGCAATGAAAGCAGAAGCTGGGATTCATTTGAGGGGAACACAAACAAACAAAGGGCGGCAAAGCATCGATTTCCTCACCTTAAAGCCTGCCTTTCTGTGTAGCTATGCGTGTAACGTTATATGTGAGAGTGCGCAGACGCGTGTTGCACACCTGGTAGAGGGCGAGCGAGTGGCCATATCTCTGCAGGGGCGCGGTGTGCATGGGTACCACGTTCCAGATGCTGCTCTCTAGGTTGTAGCTGAGAGACGAGAGATGAGACGAAGGTGACACAAACACAGAGGCAGACGCGGGGGTGGGGGTGGACGGAGCGGAGAAGACTCACTTCAGCACCATCTGGAAGGAGCTGTAGTTGAAGCTGTAGCCTCCGATGACCCACATGAGGTGGCCCTGCACCACAGCCTTGTGGGAGGCCCGGCCCACAGACGGGCTGAAGGGCTTCACGTTGGGCAGAAACCAGTAGGACTCTGTGGATGGAACCATCAGGGAGCAGTCTGGGCCTGCGGGAGTCAAAGAGGGTATCGTCGGGGCGTCAGACTACATGGCGCCCTCTGTGAAAGACAGGAGGACAGATTTATGGGTCCCCTTCTGATGTCGCAGTGTGAGAGGGGACAGGGCCGTGAGGGTCACATGATCAGCCCACCAGGGAGGGGCACAGGCCACAGTGGGTGCAGACTGGGATTATTAGGCACTCCTGCACAACCAGGACCGATCACCATATAATATAAAAGGACAGTATGGAGAACATCCTGATACAAACCTCACTGATGTGGTCCACAGTCCTAATGGGTCTGCCCCCTTGTGCTGAATATGCAAACAGCACCTGACATTCTCAAAGAAGTTGATATGTACCAGAATAAAGTCAATGAAAATGAATCAGTATAGACAGACAGCAAATGTCTGACAGCTACTATAGCTGTGTCTGACTACTACAGAATGCATTTGCAGTACTTTAATTAAATAGTTTGTTGGTGTCTACATGGAAAATACATGCACTTGGTTTAGTCCAAAAACGGCCAAAATTTACAACAGTGTTATCTGGCCCTAAAATGAAACAGGTCTGATTCCCGTTTTCGGTGGGCTCATTTATATTGTAGCGGCTGGAGAACTAGGACCATTTAATGTTTATTATAGGGCAGTCCTCCCACCCTTTTCATCTCTCGGGAGTTGGAGATAGCGGGAATGTGGGGTACCCGCGGAGTGGGTAAAAGGAGAGGCGGCACGCTCCGCACAACCCTATATATACTGGGGAACATTAATCGTCGCATGTTTTTTTTTGGTTCTGCTGCACCGTGTACCTTTTTGTGAGTCTGGCGTGCGCTCCGGCCGTACAGGGTCCGTTAAAGTGTTCTTTTGTGAAACGCCTGTCATTACAGCATGTTGATGAGCTCTGCCCGGATTGGCTGGTTTATAATGAGGTGCTGCGATGGCTCACACAGAACCAGTCATGCGCTACATAACGTTTCGGTGGACGATGGACGGCATGTACGTCGGCGTTACCATAAGAATATAACAGGCTGAGTAATTCCTATCGCCTAGTGATGTCGTAGCGCGATGCTTTACTCAGGTGTTTGTGGTGATGCTGGTGTAAACTAACCTACGGCGCTGCCAGTTATGTACAAGCATGTCACAGACAATTATGTACAGCATATAATACGCGATAATGATAATAAACAGCTCTGTTACTGGTTTACGTATGTACTACATAGGACTTTATCGCTATTTTCGAGGTAGGAACAATATTGGCATAATCATAGCTTCATAGAGGGAACAACAATGTTTGAGATTCACAGTATGTGCCCCAATATACTTGACGTGAGGCGACGCATACGCGATGCAAGGAGTGTATTGACTGTACCTGCATGCGTAGTTTACGTCTTTCTGGAGGATTAAAGGTCATGTCCACCAGGGGGCAGTGCGAGAAAACCATATTTGTATGAGGTTGTGACATGAAATGATTTACACTAGCTGGCACCACAGCAATCAAACTGATACATTTTTAAATACTGCCCCACGTTGTACTTCGGTCTGCCCTCTATCGGTTTACTACCCCATGTTGAATGTTTGCATGCATTGTATGTTGTTAGATATCTCATAGTAGTTAGTATTTAGTAATTAGGCTGTACAACACTGGAACATATTATATATTTATAAAGAAAAAAATAGTTCAAAATAAATCAAATTCCCACAAACATGTCTATTCATGAGTAATTTAAACAGCAAGGGTGAAAATGATTAAGGATGGCTTGAGTGCAGGCAGAGCTCATGCAAAAATAGGGGCAGCAAACGTTAAGCTAATGTTAAACACATACTAGATAATCCAGAAATAGAGCCATCATTAAAATTGCACAGCCTGCTAAGTTTTGTTTCCTATAACAATATAAATGTTCAAGCGAAACATAAACCCCATGCTCACGGTGAATTTTATAACCAATAAGATTTATAAATACCTGAAGTGTATTGAAAAATAACGTTGTTTATCAAAGTAGGCAGGTCAGAATTTCAAATTAAGAGTTTCACTGTACCTCGTACACGATACTGCTTTCTCGGAAACTTGCCATTAAATTTTGAAGACGCTGTACACAGAGGAACATAATATTGCTCGCAATATTTTCTCTCTTGCCTCTGAAAATATACAGTTCTTCTGGCCATCCATTCTCTAATACTAACTACCGTATATAAACATAGTCCCGTGACAAAAGGTGACCATATTGCCACCCCAATTTTTGGTGGTACTGCATCTCGCATACGCGTTGCATTAACTCCTCCGGTAGGTGCACCTACGACGTGTGGAATGAACGCGGAAAACGTGTGGCAGCCGTGATGTGCACATTTATGCGCTGTGAGCATCAAGTATAAATCAGCTCTGTGTCAGATCCTTGCACTCAACTCTCCCTATTCAACTACACTGAGGTAGTCAGATTTTCACTCTATGGCACTTTTAACCCTCATCAAAAATTAACAGTAAACTCAGTAGAAAGGCGACCAGGTGGCATTAGCATTACTGGGCATACTGGGTAAAAATGGAGTTTGGCAATTGATGGCCTGTAGGTGGCAGCAGTGAACCACACACAAGCTATGTCTGGTACCCTTCAGGAGACGCAATCCAGCAGGTCAGTTCCTCATGCTGTGGGTAGCATTTGCCCAATTAGCATTTAAATTAGCACACTAGCATGGGTAAAATAAAAAGAACTAGATAAGACTGACCAGCAGAGTCAGTTATCTGATGAGCAGAGGCAGGACCAGAGGCAGACAGACTGACCAGCAGAGTCAGAGAGACAGACAGGCACTGAGACAGAGAGCCCACCTTGCCAGGAGTCATTGCAGACGCACAGCTTCTCGCCAGTGAGGTCGCAGTAGCCGTGGTCAGGGCTGCCGCAGTTACTCCTGCAATAGGGGATGTCGCAGGCCTCGCCTTTCCAGTAGTCATCACACTCGCAGTACACACGGCTGGCGATGGAGTTGCCTGTGGAGCACTTTCCGTGGCCCGAGCAGTTGTTAGGGCACGAGTTGATTCTGCCAAGGTCACAGACACAGCAGCCAGTGAGAAAAGGGGAGTGGCCTGTTATTCCGACTGCCCGCCTTGCAGGAAGACAGCATACCCATGCAGAAATGTCTGACATGAAAGACGCATCCCCTAAAGGCCCACAGTGGACTGGCTGATACTGTGAAATATCTTTGCATGATGTTTTTATATCAAACGATATTGATACTTATCACAATATAGTTCAAGTCTCTTTACTTCAGTGCTTCATTTTTGCGTAACATGAAAAACACGAACATGAAAAGGCTGACAAACTGAAAAAACTGCAAACTGAAATCTAATTTTAATAAATAAATCACATGGAAATGAACTTTATTTGTCGAAGGGCACTGGAAAACGGCAACAGTATATTTTGCTGCTGGGTGTTTTTTCTCTGGCTGCCTCACCTCTCCAGGTAATGGATGTGACTAGGCTGGGCGATATGCCCTAAAAATGATGTCACAGGATTTTCAGAGATTTTCACAATATTGATATTTATCACATTATTCTAAAATTCAAATGCAGAAAACGGTCAAATATGACAGGTGGTTTTGAGTTTTTCTGATGTATGATGATCAAATTGTTTTACTAATAGTTATGAGCAAGTGACAGGTATAAACGACACCAACAACAGATTCATGCCATGATGGAACGCGTGTAAAAGTTGCATTATAACTGTTAATTATGCAAGAAAACAAGTGTTTAGGCTGTATCACAATGCTCACGAGATTCAAACTGATGATTAATTAAATGAATCAATCAATCAATCAATCAATCAATCAATCAATCAATGCTTTTGTCATTGCGCAAGGTACAATGAAATCAAAAGAATCAAAAAATAGAATATAGAATATAAACAAGAATAAACAGCAAACCGGATATAAAAAATTAAACATTATGTGTAAAAATAAATATGAATGCTCATAATCACAAGACAATATTTTATCAATATATCTCTCAGCCACAGGCCCACATACTCAAACTCATCGCATCACCATTGTTATTTATATGCCTTAAAATCCACAGAAATAAATAAATGTGTCAGTATCCCAGGCTGGAACATCCAGGGGAAGCTTTTTAATGACACGCTGAAGTTCTGCTGCCAGAAAGCGTTACTTAGGTACTCTGCTCCTGGGCCTGCCGATCCAGGGACGTCTTTTACTGTGACACATGCAGTACTGCACTGATATTTCATCCACTTGGATCTCTTCTGTGCAGGTCAGAACAAGCCTTCCTCTTTTATTATGGCTAGGTAGGCAGCGTTTTACACAAAGCAGAGCAGTAAGCTCAAACGCCACATGGATGTTCACCACTGCGAAGTGGATCCCAGAACCCCCCTCCTACCCAAATTGGCCATATGTAGGCTGTAGACATTTAATAAGGGAACCTCCCCATCCCTGAGGATCTCACCCTCCTGCACTCGCTCTTTTTTGTTTATCTGACCTTTTTCTGACCTCTGTCTTTCATTCTCAGATGACAACAGAGCCACACGTAACACACCGAGATGAACAGCACAGTCTCCCAAGAACTAAACCCCCGCTGATATTTAGCACAGTGACATGCAACCCTCCATCTCACAAACAATGGCCTTCCACGTTCATTAACAAACAGACGCCACACGAGGGCGCCAGCGCGCAAGCAAAGGACACCAAAACACGCTGCGGCAAGACAATGCCCGCATCACCTGCAGGAGAGCACAAGGCAGCGCCGCCCCCGCCAGCATGCCACCGCGGCATCACCGATCTGGGGGGGCTGACCGGGGAGCCAGGTACTCACGAGTAGAAGATGTCGAAACCTGTGAGGTTGTACGCCGCGTCACTGAAGAAGTGCAAGAGCGCGTACCCAGACATGGTGACCACCTCTGGCACCGTCTCATTCCCTCGAACCTCCGGGACGATGAGGCCGCTGCAGGGATGGGGGCAAAAGGTCACTCACCCAATCTGACTCGAGCCATGAAGCCACTCCTCATTGCCTACTGGCATGAGGCTTGTAGCCGCCATTACCTCAGAAACACTCCTGGCAGGAATGCAGCAAAGGCAGGCAAACACCATTTCTGATCAATTTTCCCATAGACCAGAACAATTCTGGGGTCTTTTGATGTGTAAAGCCTGAAAAGTGTGCAGAGACACACACACACACACACACACACACACACACACACACACGGCGACAGCACCTCTGCTTTCATCTGTGCAGTCAGACACTCTCCCACTCGCTGTGCTAAAAATAAATGATGAAGCTCTCTGTGAACGGGAATGGGCCAGCAGAGACGAAAGAACAGCCTTATCTGCTGGAGATGCAGGTCATGGGCCAACAGCAGCACACAGAAGGGGACAGGTGAATGGATGGAGCCCACTGCGCGCGCACGCACACACACACACACACACACACACACACTCTGACCCTCACACCCACACCTCCCAGATGGTACTGCACAGGCTGGCCAACACAGGCAGTACTGGAGAGAGGAGCCGCCAATGCAGGAGTAACTCACCTGAAGACAGCGATCAGAGGGGCATACACAGAGTCTCCATCGTAGACATACATGTGGTCCCAGCTGCATTCCGTTGCAAAATGGTTAAATCGCAGCCTCAGGACAGTGTTTGGGCTGTAGGAATAAGAAGAACATTAGTGGCAGAGCGCAGCTTCTGATCCGTGGGACTATTTGTCCCTTTGTTATGATGCCTACCTCCTTCCTGGCAGTCATGCTCAGTGCGGTCAGAATTTCAGACAGGTGTGCACCCAAATACACTGAAAGATTACATTCATATGCCTGGCTGTCTACCTAAAACCGGCATAGCAGATCCCCAGATCTCTGCAGCCGGGATTATCTGTTAAAACAAGATGTCAATCTCTAATTAAAGGAGGTGTTATGACTACTTGCCAGTAGAGGGCACTAGTGGACAGCCAGACTTCATCCTGCTAGCATGTTGTTCTCTATGGGAACAATGTACTCACTATCCTTCGATGAGCCAGGTGCATTTTGTCTTGTACTTGTAGTTGATGGGTCCATCTGTGAGGGACCCCGATGGTTCTGTTAACCTGAAACACAGAGAAATTACCAGTATATGACTGGAGGAGACACACAGTGAACCGTCATGGACAGCAGGCAATTGTCTCTAGGAAAACAAAGTCAGAATATTAGGAGAATCAGTCTCACACACATTTCCAAGGACACTCAGTAATATACAGGCTCACGAGCCCCCCGGGAAATCCGTGTGCGCACCAGGTTGTCATAGCAACATAAGACAGGCATGCTGTACCGTTACAGGGTCAAGGGTGGATCCACATATATAACAGGAGCGATCTGAAATACAGATTGCAGAGGGAACGCGTAAGCTCCCTGACAGTGCACGGAAACACAACACGCTGGATACGAAAATCAGGCAGATTATACTTGGTCAGCGAGCAGCCAACCCCGCAGACATGCAGAGACGGGCACGTGTGCACACGCCTTGGCCCTCAGCCCAGACGAGCCGCATCAGCCCAGCCCAGCACAGCATGGCATGAAGGCTGGCATCTTAGCGGCCCCGTGCTGAGCAGAAGGGCACACTGAACCCATTAAATCACCAATGAGAACTGGCACTCATCAGTCTCACTGTTATGCAGATAAAGTGGGTCAATTACCACCTTTAGCACAAACCAAGCGACAGAGAGACATAACAGCCGATTTTGCCACCTTTAGCATAGCGGCAAAGGGGATTCCAGAGTCAGGGGCCCACGGTATATACGCACTCACAAAGACCCTGGGCCCCAGCAAGGCGCCACGCACAATCCCAGTGTGTTAGACGCTGTAAAGAGGTGCATTCCCCCCACAGCCATAATTACAGAGAGGTGGGACGCTCAGCTCAGGCGTGCACGTGTCACTGACCACATTACGCTCAAGCGACGCAAATGTGCCGCGCCTGGGCCAGCTGCTCTAGACAGCATTCGCCAAGTGACTGGAACAAGCCAAGCGTTAAAGCCGAGGGCAAACCACAGAGTGGCCCCAGAGAGGGAGCGCCCAGGAGAACCTGACCGTGAAGGGCCTGCCAGGCCAGGAGCAAACACCTCCAACATCACTTAGCCACAAGGTTCACCTTGACCCTGAGGTGGAACCTCAACACGAGGCATGAGTCTGTTAGCAGATCCAGGGAAATTCGGAGGAAGAAACCAAGGCCAAGTCAATCTGCAGGATCAGCTTACAGGTGCAGAACCACGGAATCGAAAAAGCAGCACCACGAAGCACAATCAATGTCCACAGAACAAACCCAAAGTCATTACTCTCAGAACCCAAGACAGCCAGACATCGGCCAGGACAGCAGACAGCGGAGAAGACGCTGCTGGGCACCGGAGGGGGCAAGGACGCAGCTGGGCTCCGGAGACTGTCAGAGGTGCAGTTTCCCATTTAATCTTTCCCAAAATGTAATAAATCATAAACTGAGGCATTGTTTTCCACCTGTTTCTATGTATTCACCGTTTTCGGATTTCCAGTGTTTCTGGGCCATGTTGCAGGAAATGGGCCACAGAGTGTCCCCGCTCTCTCTCTCCTCTCTCCTTCTCGGCCAGGCTTTTTAGCAGCTGCTGATGTCACATTCGTGCAGATCTGCTTCCGGCTGACTGACCCCTGCTCTCACCTTGAACTCACTCCAGATCCCATATGGGGCACTGGTGGCAGCTTTTATGTCGTTACAACGGGCAGAAATTAAGTTTTTTTATAGTGCAACATGAAATCTGTTTGCTCTTTCATTTTCATCAGTCAATGAAGCTCTATGCTGGAGTCTGTTCATCACCACATACACGTCTTTGCTTAAGCGCTCTACTTGGCTGCATGCAGATTCCAGGGACGAGCTGACGCTGTGATGTAATCGGGCCTCTAAGTATCATTCCTCACCGCCGAACGAAGACGCCTATGTTTGTGGCATGTTTGGAGATGACATCATCCCCGAACGCTGCCATTACTCCCTGTCTGCCAGGGCGACGTCAGAAAGGGACGGGGGGGGGGGCAAATGCATTCGTACGGATTTGGAAGTCAAACTGTTCCTTTGTCATCACTCCCTGAAGAAGTGCGTGTGGGGTAGTCTGTGTTAAAGAGTGCAAAAGCTTCTCCAGGTGGAATATTAAATGTCAAAGCCCTTCCTGAATTGCTGTTACTGGTAATTCCTAATTCCTGATGTCCTTGGATAAAGGTGTCAGCTAGACATGCAGACTGCACCCAACACATTACCCAGCACAGCTCACCGCTGCGGTCAGACACCACAGCCTTCAGGACTGAACTTCAGAAGCAGGGCCCCTCATCTTGGCTCTATGTTTCATATTACCTAATTCTGAAATTGAAGGGGATTACACCATTAAATGATCTCAGGGTGAAGAATAACGGATATGGAACCAAATCAGAAGGCCTCAGAAAGAGATGGGTCAACGTTTGGGGCTATGGGTTCTCCCGTGAGATGACCTTCATTAGATAAACGTGCGTAGTCTGTGCAAGATTTCACTGCCTTGTCTGTTTCGTAGCTTCTGACAATGTGAATATAAGTAGGAAACACTCCTCTATCTATTATGCCCACTTTAACCACATCTGCTTCACTCCTAAATCTGAGTTACTGTTGTCCTCCTACGCCTACTGGGGAACAAATTCTCCAGAAGGGCCCTCTGGAGAAGAAGCAGTGCTTCAACAGGGATCTAGAACAGAGTTGCAGTAAGGTGTCACTGGGGTCTCATCCTTAGCCCCTTTGTCCTTCTGGAGGAGAAGCAGTGTTTCAGCGTGTGTTACAGGGATCTAGAGCCTAGTTGCAGTAAGGTGTCACCGGGATCTCACCCTTAGCCCCTTTGTCCTTCTGGAGGAGAAGCAGTGTTTCAGCGTGTGTTACAGGGATCTAGAGCGGAGTTGCAGTAAGGTGTCACCGGGATCTCACCCTTAGCCCCTTTGTCCTTCTGGAGGAGAAGCAGTGTTTCAGCGTGTGTTACAGGGATCTAGAGCTGAGTTGCAGTAAGGTGTCACTGGGATCTCACCCTTAGCATCTACCTGCTTGTATTAGCATGTCTTCTGTCATTACCATTAGTTTTATAGGATCCTTCTGTATTGTTGCATGAAGGTGCACGTGGTTTTCAGGGCTCAAGGGAAGTTAAACGTCATGCAGTGTGTCCCTCTCCCTGGTCTTCCCTGATTGGTCCTCACTGCACCTCCCGCACCATACGTCCTGAAAGCAGCCCTGTTTACTCCCAAGCTGGCCTGCACCACAAGTCCCAGAGACCCTCTGGGGATGAAAGACACAAACATACAGCTCCATCCTGCTAAATGCACTTCGAGGGGCCGTCGTTCCCCTTTAAAGAGTCCTTCCACCTCCTCAGGTGTGAGCAGACTGAGCTGATCAAAAGGCCCCCAGGTACAGAGAGCCCTAAACAGCCAATTATTCTGCAGGAGCTACTGCCAGACAAAGGATACCTGCTTAATGACTTCTGTGCAGCCACTCTCACGAAAAAGGCACACGCTGCTGTCTGATCTCCAAGACATCACACCTCCAAGGGTTTCTGAGGCTGGGTCACATCTCCCTGTGTGCCTCATTGATAGCATGACCCCCCCCACCCCCAGCAATCCCAAGATCCCTCGGTGTTGGGCCGGGCCTGTTCCAACTCATTACATTTCATCCCGCACATACCACAGTCATCCAACAATCTGGTGATCAAGCTAAAGAGGGACACCGATATAGCAGTGAGCTCCCCAAGATCAGGCTCACAGGTACCTTAGTGCCTGGGAATCCAATGACAGACATATGTTAATAAATACTGTGGATGCTGGATGAGTCCTGAGCAGCAACATATGCATACATATCACAAATCATCATGGACATTTTCAAGGACCACAGAAGGCATATAATCCAACTGCAGAACCACAGATGCAGACATCTCGATGCATGTTTCCACAATGACTGCAAAAATCTAGTTTCAGAACCACGTCTCAAACATTCCGACAAAACCTTTACTCGGGTTCCCCATTCCATTCTCCCCCCCAGTCTGTCCCCGTTCCCTTCCCCCCTCAGTCTGTCCCTCTTCTGTTCCCCCCTCAGTCTATCCCTGTTCTGTTCACCCACTTTAGTTTATAGCGTGGTACGCATTAGCACTCTGACAGACGTGCGTTTATGCTGATCAGTCAGACCTGCAGTATATAAACGCAGGCCGTCCACACATCTGTGTGTTAAGCGTCTCTCTTCCTGAAACCCGCTGTCCTCACGCCGGCCTTAGCCCGCTGCCAGTGACCCCTGCGACCCCCACCTCGCCTTCCTCAAGGAAGCGCTCTGCGATCGGAACACAGCACCGCACTGTTATACTGTTACTCACAAACACCCCCCCACTGCTGTGGCCCAGAACAGCCAGTCCAGGGAAGATCAGATTACCCATGAGTACCCGAGGGCTGGTCGGCCGCGGTTTGGATTACGCGGCAAGGGCGGGAGATGAAAGCGGGAAGCGATCCTCGCGAGCCCTGCGGTCGCACTGTGCCAGCAGCACACAGCGGACCGGAGAGAGCCTGCTGCCAAACATAATGGAAAACAGCCTCTTCCTCATGGAGTGAAGCCCCCACCCTGATCCAAGGCTGTGTCCCACCCCCTCACGCTGACGGTCCCGTTGCCTGACCCGAAACACGGACTTCTGAACGCTCCTCGGCGCCATAGGACTCCCGGCATGGCCGTCACTGTCGCCTCAGCAGTCGGACCCGTCCAGACGAGCCAGGGATCACAGAGACAGACAGCCTGGAGGTGCAGGCACAGACCCCAATGATGGGCTGATGGGCTCAACCCAACATGGAGACCGGGATCCGGACCACTCCTGGGATGTTCTGGGAAGCTATTGGCTGCAGCAGGATTCCCCTGGCTCCAATTGGCTGCAGCAGGATTCCCCAGGCCCCTATTGGCTAAACCTCCACTATGAAGCCCCCCCCAGGACCGGACTGCCAGCATCCCGAAATCTGAAACCCCACTAAAACTACACCTTTATGTGACTACTGTGCCCTCTTCCAGCAGGAATCTTACATCTCAGTTCATCAATCTATTCTTAAGCAGCTGTTTTTCACAAGCCACAGTTGAGCTACTCGGTCGGCCCTAAAACACCCAAAGGATGGAACACTGCCCAGGTTTATTCCAAGCTCCCGCCGCTGACCCTGAAACCATAGCCAGTCTAGGCAACACTGCTGCAGCCACTAGGGGCCTGAGGAATCCAGCTGCAGCCAATAGGAGCCAGGGGAATCCAGCTGCAGCCAATAGGGGCCTGGGGAATCCAGCTGTAGCCTCTAGTAAATACTCACCATCAGCTTGGCCCCATGGGGTAACACTAAAACGTGCCCTGTAGTCAGGCCGGCAGAGGCCAAGGCCAACCATGCTCTAAGTGGGTAACAGATATCGGGTGCCCTGTCCTCCAGCAGCAATGTGGTGTTCGTCCACACCCAACCCTTCCCTTCTGGGACACATTTCCTCGCCCTATTTTTCTACGGAAACAAAGCCGGCAGCTATTATCCATGAAGTCCTTCTCTACGGCCTCCTTTCACTTCCTGTTTTCCATGAGCCCATGCTGGACACAGTGTGTCACCCAGCGACGATGACAGCGAGTGACCCCTGACACAGCATGTGATGCCATCTCATACTGGAGCCGTTAGGTATCAGACACACACACTGGACTTCAGGCCTTCAGTCCATAGCTGCTGGGTCCCACCAGGCCCTAATTACAAACAAAATTTAAAAGAACATCAGTCAGATCTTACGAAGGACAAAATCCCGAGCACCTCATCGCTACATTTGTGAACGTAGCAGAACGGTGTAGACGACATACGGGGCTGAGGGCCCACTCAGGCCGCAGGAAGCGGGTGGGAGACAGCGATGTGGGGGGGCCCTGCTGGGTTTAAACCTCCATCCCAGCTACACACTAAGATGACAAGGCGACTCCTGGACAGACATTAAAGACGGCTGTCGCTCTTCAGGACATGTAAGCCGGTTTATTCGATTTTCCTAATCGTTATAAAATTTTGATAAAGGGTTCAGATGTAAGAGGATTTTTTTTTTCTTTTGTGCATATTATATACAAACACAGATTTCAGAAGATAATGCTAATGGATACAGGAATGATGGCAGAGAGACAGAACCTGTGGCGTCCCCCTGTTTAACACTCTGTTTTACGGCATTTTATAAGCCTGTGTCCATATTCAGCAACAGAAACTGAGCCGCAATCTGATTTCTCAGAGAATTCCTCAAACGTTGCACGCGGCCGGCGCTAACAACCTTTCTGTCATGCAAACGAGTTAAAGCTCGCGGCTTTGGCTCAGGATCCAGAGCACGATCACACAAGAACCCGTAGGAGAGGGAGGCTCCTACAGCGGACAAGGCAGCAGAATGTTCTAGGAGGAGAGTGAAGACTGCATAGCGCACACGCCCCACTGAAGATACAGAGAATATCACGGGCAAGTCCGTCATTCAGCAGGGGGAGGGGATGCTCAAATCTGAGCTTTTAAATCCAGAAACATTGGCGATGGGTCAGGGGGTGAAAAAACCACAATGCAGGTTAATACACGCCCTCGCCATGAAAGCAAAGCGCTGACAGGCTAACAACAGCGCAACGGTGCCGACTGGATAACCACCCCCCGTGAGTATGGGAACAGGAGGCAGCACAGAACAGCCAATCGGCTTCAGCCAGCCAACTGACTACCACCAATCAGCTTCAGGCTCTCCAACCAATCAGTTTCATGCATTCTAACAATTTCCTCCAATCAGCATTCAGCTTACAAACACCAAGTCACTAGCTAGCTTCAGACAACAGGACAGCTCCCAGCTGAGTTTTAAATGTTTACATTCTTGCACGCATCCAGCAGGGTGGGAACGGGCTTTGGCGTCACAGTCAGAGAGAGCATGAGGAACACATGGACATTAAACAGCCATGTAATTGGGCACACTGACGCAAATGAAGTACAGACTCTCAGGCACAGCACACAGGCAGAGGATGGACTGGAACGGATGGTGCTTTCCTGGGGAGAAATAAGGACACTACCATGGGAGGAAGGCTGACAGGCATCTGCCTGGGGTGGAGGCTTATGAATACCCATGAGCTGGGAGCCCATTGTATCTTTGATCCTCCTCCAAAGCCCTATCGATATGCATGGCAACGCTGTGGCCTCCAATAAGGGGGCAGCCTACCAGGGCCCCATACATATTCATGAGGTGAACGGCAGGGCGGAGCTTCGAGAGGAGACGCAGAGCTCTGAGTAGTGGAGAAAGCAGCACACAGGTGGGGGTGAGGGGTCAGAATGCAAGGGTGTGGCTGTAGCGGTCAAGTGAGCTCTAGAGTGAGCCTAGAGTGAGTCTGTATTCATGTGCGTTATGCTTCACACATAACACCCCCTAGTAACGTAAACCAAAGGCAAACTGCCAGCGCAGCTGGAACTGTCACCATCTCTGCTTGTCCCAGCCAGAGGCCCCGGTACAGATCTACTAGCTGCCACTGGGGGAGCCAGTCTGGAAAGATGGAGCACATTATCAGAGTACGGCACGCCAGCATGGCCGTACCTACCCCATCCCACCACTGGGGGAGCCAGTTTGGAGAGATGGAGCGCATTTACAGAGAACGGCACACCAGCACAACTGTACCTAAACCATCCCGCCACACTGTCCCCCTGGCTGCCATAGTGGCAGACCCTTCACCTCTCCGTAGCCGTGGCTCTCTGAGGTGAACAGGAAGAAAGAAAAAATCAGCACACAGAGGCTGAGAAACAGCAAGGGGCAGCATCTCATCAGGAGACAGCAAGTGACGAGACAGGCTGCAAGGCAGCGATACAAGCTGTAAGGCAGCAACCAACGAAACGAGCTAGGTGCCGATCAACAAGATAGGCCGCAAGGTCGCAACTGACGGGACAAGCTGGAAGGTGGTAACTGACGGGATGAGCCGCAAGGTGCCGACCGACAGGACAGGCTGCAAGGTGGCAACTGACGGGACAAGCGGCAAGGGGACGACCGACTGGACAAGGAGGAAGGTGGCGACTGACGGGACGAGTCGCAAGGTGCTGACTGACAGGACGGGCTGCAAGGTAGTAACTGACTGGACAAACCATGATCCGGTGACACAGCGACTGACGGGACGGACCATAATACTACAACACGGTGACTGACAGGACGGGCTGCAAGGTGGCGACCGATGAGACGGACCACAATACTGGGACACCGTGACCAACTGGGTCGGCTGCAAGGTAGCAACTGAGAGGACGGAATACGATACCGCGACACTATGACCAGCAGGACGGGCCGCGATACAGCGACACAGCGACCGACAGGCCAGGCCACAGTACTGAGACACGACAACCAATGAGATGAGCTACGAGGCAGAGACTGACGGGACAGACCAAGAAGTGGTGACACGCCGATCGACGGGACGGGCCATGAGGCAGCACCTCCTGCTGGCCAGGCATCCATCTCACAGCAGGTCCACCTCCGGTCCATAAAACAGCTGCAGCAGAAACAGATGCAACCCAAACTGGGTCCGAGCAGGGACATTTACAGAGCTGCTTTACTTTGCCATTGATAAGCATGTCCTTGTGCGAGGACACTGCGAGCCAGGGGAATCATGGGAGCACGACAGGTGCGGAAGAGTGATGGCTGGAGGAAAGAGCAGGTCATCATTAGAGACATACTTCACAGGTACAGCAGATGCTCATTACTGCAGCAGACGGGCAGCGAGGCAGGTAGGCAACAGCAGATACAGTGTGGCTTACAGCAAGGGGCGCTATAACTCCCGACAGGTGGGGAGATCAGGGCTGGACATTCCTCCACCAAACTGTCACCAGGACACAAAGCCTATATACCTCACCCTATCCCTGTCAAGGCAGGCAGATAAAAAATACACATGTAAAAGATGCACCTATCCCTACGTAGCATTGTATGCACCCATGCACCCACCACTGGAGACTCAGCAACATCCACAATAGGCAGAAATCACAATTTCATATTCAAGTTTTGTAATCTTGGCAAGACACTTTGAATTTAACTCCCTGGAGTATCCCACAAAAATATTTACATTTCAAACATTAAAAGTTACATTCTCAATTACAATATTATGAAATATGTCAAATATGAACGGCAAATAGAGTCCCAACAGGTTAAAAAAAAACAAAGAGACCTTGCTAGGGCAGGTGACCTTTTCTGAATTCCAAGCTGATCAGCACTCAGATGTAAACACAGAGTGTGTGGTCGGCGTGTCTGAGAGGACAGACAGACACAGAGGTCGCCTTTCTCATTCCTGCTCAAAGTTAACAAAGCCAGTTCAGTTCCTGGGTGACTTATGTGAAGATAAGGTGGGACAGGATCCATTGCAATACCAGTGTCAGGCAGTAGATGGATTTGTTGTGGTTGTGTTACTACACCTTAAATCACACCTAGGAAACAGTGAGTGAGAGAGAGAGAGAGAGAGAGAGAGAGAGAGAGAGTGTGTGTGTGTCTCTAGAAAAGCAAACACAACAGACCCAAATCCCAAACCAGCATCACTATCAGAACTGAGGTTTACTGGACTGGACCTCAAAGCCATCAAAGGACTTTGCCCCATTAAAAAGGCTGTGGAATGTGGGAACTGGGCCCAGAACAGAACACATGCTCACCCAGCTTATGAGAAAAAGCTCAACGCCAGTTTAGAGACCAAACAGGATGGTGAACCACTGCAAAGCACAGCAGTGTTTCGGTCTGGGGAGGGATGCGACAAGCGCTGATTCAGACGTAACGCTGCACTACACCCAGGTGGCCAATGATAATTCATCCATTGTTTTAATATCACCATGCCAACGGAGGGCAGACAGCCATTGGCAGATGAACCAGACTACGACCTGTGGAGTAACACCGACAGGGCTCCGTCCCACAAATCCTTACACACGTCGGATTCCCATCCCCATACTGTTCAAGACACCTTATAGAAAAAGACAACTAAGCCAAATATATGCTATACTATACTGCACTAATACTATACTATAATAATAGTATATGCATACTAAAGAGCCCATATTAAATAAATTAAATTAAAATGTACATTAACCTACAGGTGCATGCTACCTTTTAGCATTAGCGCTTCTGTAAACTCTGTATCAGGGATATTTGTTTCAGGAAGTCCGGATTTACTCGAGATGGTTAAACACGAGTCGAGCGCCTCCTGTAATCCAGCGAGAAGCCAGGTCAGAGTAATATTAGACATCATAGGTGAGAGAGGCATGAAGAATCGCCCCGGTCAGTCAACAAGACAGGGGGCGCCATTTCTACTGTCAATAAAGATGCTCTGGAGAACAGGTTGATGGGAGATGAAGTCCAGCTCAGGTGGGGACCCCCCCTCCCCAGCAGCATTTCCCAGCATGGAACCTAAGTCCAAAAAAAGCAGCTTCACAAGAGCCACAAACAGCTTGAGTTTCCCAAACGGCCGGAAGCAAAGCGGCAAGGCATCTAAGGGATGGTCAAAAACCTACACGATCACCAGGGGGCACCCTGTGGGGGGCCTGGCCTGCAGAGGTGCATGACCCTTCTGGGGAGCATCCCCAGCACTCCCCCTCACCACAAGCAGGCAGATCTAACTTCACCACCTCCTGGACCATTCAGAGAAAGCTCCTCCTGCAGAGGGACATGGGGTCGATGCCCACTGCCCTGCCCTATGTGTTCTTTGTGGGGGTTAAGAGAGCAGAAGGGGAATCTAACAAATGACACACCGTGCAGAGAGGGGAAGCTCCTACACAAAGCCTGTAAGATATGGTCACCAGTTCTAGGTGGGAGGGGGAGGGGTCACACACAGATGTGGGAGAAGAGAAAAGACTAGTGATCGCCTCCTGGTCACTTCGGTGGTTCATGTACAATGAGAGAGTACTGTTTTACAACATTTAATATCTCAGTTTACAACATGCTTAACACATCTTAGCTTCTGTGCAGATAAAGAATGACAAACCAGCCTGTAAAACACCAATGAACCAAACTACAGGAAACCTACATAACTTTATCAGCAAAAGACACTTTGTGGGTTTGATGGTGGGTGGGCCATCTGGAGTGTTCGTGCCATGGTCACACCGAAATAAACTGAAAGAAAACCTGGAAATAGAACAAGGTATGCGGCAGTGAACTCTAGTAGCTGTAGTTAGGCAGAAACAGAGACTGTGAGCTGCAGGAGTCAAGGCAAGTTTGGAGGGGCTGCGGTCCAGCTTCACAGCATCAGTAAAGGTTAGCGTGAGAAACAGAAACCGCAGAGGGAATGCAACCGGGGCACCAAGGTTTGCAGTCATCCCCTCTACCGGGGGCAGCAGACACCCCCAGGTGGCTCCTGTCCACGTCTACAGCCTGAAGCAGGAAGACACAGTGGAACAGACATGGAGCACCGAAGCATTTACAACTGCCTTTCACTTTAATGGGTGAAAACAGCACAGAGAACAGAGTCAGCAACAGGGGAGCCCATAATCCATCATGGCTTCACACGTGAAAAGCAGTCGGTGTATATGTAGGGCACATGCAGGGCTTACATAGGGCATACACATGGAGCGCCACTTCCCTGACGGCCAGCACACGCAGGGCACACACATGGAGTGCCACTTCCCTGATAGCCAGCACACGCAAGGCACACACATGGAGTGCCACTTCCCTGATAGCCAGCACACGCAAGGCACACACATGGAGCGCCACTTCCCTGATGGCCAGCACACGCATGGAGTACACGCAGGGTACATGTAGAGCACACGCGTAGCGTGCCATTTCCCTGATGGCCAGCACACACAGGACACACGCAGGGCAAATGCATGGAGTGCCACTTCCCTGACAACCAGCAAAAGCAGAGCACATGCATGGAGCGCCACTTCCCTGATGGCCAGTACAGGCAGGGCAAATGCAGGGAGTGCCACTTCCCTGACAACCAGTACCCATGCAGGGCACACATATGGAGCGCCACTTCCCTGATGGCCAGTACACGCATGGAGTACAAGCAGGGCACATGTAGAGTACACGTATGGAGTGCCACTTCCCTGACAGCCAGCACATACAGGGCAATTGAATGGAGTGCCACTTCCCTGATGACCAGCACACGCATGGAGTGCCACTTCCCTGACAACCAGCAAATGCAGGACACACGTATGGAGCGCCACTTCCCTGACAGCCAGCACATACAGGGCACACGCATGGAGCATCACTTCCCTGACAGCCAACACATGCAAGAAACATGCATGAAGTGCCACTTCCCTGACGGCCAGCACACGCAGAACACACGCATGGAGCGCCACTTCCCTGATGACCAGCACACAAAGAGCACACGCACGGAGCGCCACTTCCCTGATAACCAAAACACGGAGAGCACACACATGGAATGCCACTTCCCTGATGGCCAGCATGCACAGGGCACACACATGGCACGCTACTTCCCTGATGGCTGACATATACAGGGCACATGTGGGGCACAAACAGGGCACACACATGGAGCGCCACTTCCTTGACTGCCAGCACATGCAGGGCACACACATGGAGCATCACTTCCCTGATGACCAGCACACGCCGGGCACATGTAGGGCGCATGCATGGAGTGCCTCTTCCTTGATGGGCAACACACGCAGGGCGCATGCAGGGCACACACAGGGCACACACATGGAGCGTCACTTCCCTGATGGCCAGCACATGCAGGGCACATGCAGGGCACACACAGGGCATACGCATGGACGCCACTACCCTGACAGCCAACACACGCAGGGCACACGCATGGACGCCACTACCCTGACGGCCAGCACACGCATGGAGCGCCACTCCTTTGACAGCCAGCACATACAGGGCACACGCATGGAGCGTCACTTCCCTGATGGCCAACACACGCAAGGAACATGCATGGAGTGCCACTTCCCTGACTGCCAGGACACGCAGGGCACACATATGGAGCACCACTCCCCTGATAGCCAGCACATACAGGCAACACGCATGAAGCGCCACTTCCCTGACTGCTAGTACACACAGGACACATACATGGAATGCCACTTTCCTGATAGCCAGCACACACAGGGCACACGCATGGAGCACCACTTCCCTGACTGCCAGTACAAGCACACGTAAGCTGTCTCATACACGCCCTCCCTCCAGATTAATCGCGTCTGTAACTCAAGGCCCAGTCGACACCAGCCCAGTGCGGCCCAACAGAACAGATGCACACACCGTTGCCTCTCTACAGACTAAACCCAACAAACACAAACCCCCCCAACCCAAAGGAGGACTCCCACTGCCCTCAGGAAGGGGTTCTCATTATGAAATTACTTACCGATAAACGACACCAATGAACTTCCCAGGTGCGGACTATCACTTTACATTTAGTTACCGGTGTACAGATTTAGCTCTGCGCTGTACATGCCGTAACAAGCGGCCTCCACTGTGTTTGTACTCCGAAATACACAGAAAGTTGAAAATAAACAGAAAGAACTTCTCCAGTTCAGCTTCCTCTAAACTGCCAATTCAGGGCATTCAGTTGGTGCTTGTTGTTTGTGATGACGCAGAGGTTTTGACCCCTATAATACAAGAACACCAAGCCCCTGTGCTGGTCAACGGGAGACCCCACTACCCACAGACCTCTGGTCACACTGCAAGCTGAAACCCAGAGGACATAACCGGCAACTCCCCCAGCATCTCCAAAGCCGGACAGCACAGGAAACACAGACATCTGAATGGAGCCGCAAAAAGCCATCGATCACACTACGAGGCAGAGCCAAGTGAGGGCCCGGCACATCTGAGACTGATTCAGGGTCAACTGCAACTAAATGTCGTGCTGGGGACCACACTCTGAAGATGACACAGTGTTTGGGGAAAAAAAACACACACAAAGACAAACACACACACACACACAAGCCAGGCTGCCTGCTCCCCCCTCCCCTTCCCGCCTGACCGGGGCCCTTTTCGGTTGCTGGGCCAGCTGAAGCCCCCAGACCTGAAGCCCCCAGACCTGAAGCCCCCAGACAGCCCCCCTGGGCCCCCGCACCCAGACACTCACTTGAAGCGCCCCTGGCAGTGCTGGCACTGCTCCCCAACCCAGCCCTGGTCGCAGACGCATGTCCCGTTCACACATCGTCCGGAGTAGCAGCTCTTCTCACAGGCTTTGGGCAGGGAGCCCTCGGCGTGGACCAGCAGGTAGAGCACGGTGTAGAATAGCAGGCAGCGGCCAGCGTCCCGGAGCCGCCTGCGTTTGGGGAGCAGAGCGCCCCCCTCTGGCGTGCGGCCCATTTCACCCACAACAGCGTTGCTACGGCCCAGTCTCCTCTGCGTGTTACAGGCGTCCAGCTCTTTGGATTTTAATCATATACACAGTTCATCCTAATGAAGTATCCGTGCAATAATAGTTTCCTTTAATGGTTACTGTTGCCTCCTTGTCCGCCATTAAAGTAACCAGGGAAAAACCAAGTGGAAGTTTTTGTTTTTTTCCCCCAGATTCCCGCAGATGGACTAAATTAATCGTCTCTTTTCTTCCAAATGAATCCTGCGGAAAATAGCGACAAAAAAGGGACTGAAATGTGCGGCCGGGGGTCTGCCCGGACCGATTCAGCGGCGGGGGCTGCCTGCGCAAAGACGCATTGTTCGCGGCGTGAGTTCGGAAGCCCCGGCGCCGCTCCACCGATTCTCCGATCCGCTCTCACGGCCCCAGCAGATGCGCTCCAGCAGCCATTTTAAATCCCCAAATAGTTATTCCTGATTAATAAATAATTTTATTTTGATATGAGCAGCCTCGGTGACGGCGGGTTTGCGATCGCAAGCTGCTCGGGCGGCAGGAGATCCGTTTGGGAGAAGGTCAGAGGGGGACCGCAGCTGCCCCGGAGACAGCGAGCCTGACCAACCGCTCGGCCCGCTCGGTGTCCGCAGCCCATCCGTCGACAGTCGCTTCTGTCCGCGTTTCGCTCGGGCTTCTCGGCTTTTCAGTCCATCCCGAAGCGGCCGATCCGCGGCTTCGCTGTCGCTGCTGCTGCTGAGCATGTGCAGTGCGCAGGTCTCCGCTTAAAGGGACAGCGACGTGTGTGTGCAGGATGCGCAGCCTGCGCCTGTCTGCGCTGCGCAAGGGCTGCAGCATTCCACTACGAGGTGGCAGACTGCGCAGCTCTGCAATTAAATGGGACAGCGGATAATATCGCCTGCGCCTGTCTGCACTGCGCCAGGACTGCGCAATATTCCGCCGTGGGGAGGCACACTATGTAGCTCTGCACTTAAAAGGGATGTTGGATCGTGCAAGCAGGATGCACAGCCTGCGCCTGTCTGCAATCTGGCAGGCCTACGCATCACTCTGCTACAGGGAGACAGACTGCGCAGTTATGTGTTTAACGGGACGACAGATCATGCAAGCAGAATGCACAGCCTGCGCCTATCCCTGCTCCAGCAGGGCTGTGCAGCCCTCTGTTATGGGGGGCAGACTGCGCAGCTCTGCACTTAAAGGGATGGCACAGAGAACAGCTTAAAGGGGCGGTACACAGAAGGAACACGCCTGTGCTCCGTCCCCTCTGTCAGACACCAAAGTGACGTGGGGTGCAAGTGACTGTGCACTCAGGTGTAGCAAGGTGCCCTGATGCTGAAGCTTACAGCTTAACACACTAACACAGGGGGGTCAAGGTGCATCATCACAGCATTTAATATTTAACAGTCCAGCTGGAAACATCAATACCTGAAAGTGAGTTAGCACCATGGAGAGTGTCTCTGAGGTTTCCGCCAAGGCAAGCTAGACATGACAGGTCACATGACCTTGTGTGGTTAAGTGACTTGTCACATGACCTTGTATGGTTAAGTGACAGAGTGCGTTCAGTTGTCTCTGTGAGTGGAAATAAATTTACACTTAAGGAGACACTAATGAATCATGTGATTAAGTGTAGTAAACATGATGTAACTCGTATGATGAATTATAGTATGAGTCAAAAGAGTGACGTCTATCAAATAGGTAGGGCCTGAGCTCAGTATTTAAATCGGTCTACTTGGTTGGATCCTGAAATTTTGCATCTCTGGATCTGCCAGTTAACCAGCCCTCTAAACATCCCCATGGAGGTGTTGGAAGGTTAGCGTCCCCTTGCCCTAATGCACACTTTAGCCCAGCCCATCACTCTCACCCAGGCTCCTGTTCTCCATTCAGCTTTGATCCCTGTCCACACTCACTCCCCGCACCTGATGGCCGACGCCCCTGGCGGGGGGGTGCCCCGTGACCCCATGCCCCACACCCCAGGGGTTTCTGCACTGGCTCTCTGCTGCCTCTGGGTCCCACTTTCCCAGAGCGGCTTGTCTGTTTCTCACTGACTAGAAGATATTCATATAAAGTGCAAGTGTTTCTGTTCAAGCGAGATAGACGTCTTCGGGCAGAGGCACTGGGGGTAGAGTGAGGCTCAGCGGGTTTGGCCTGAGTCTGCGCTCCAACCCCATGCTTCACCCACACCTGGGTGTGCATAAATACGTCTGTCTGAAAGAGGGCCAGGGATGCACTGACTACAGAATGGTTTTTATTTCACACTTACAGCCCTGGGTCCCGGTCACTCGTTAAGCCTCTGCTAAGCTAGCTTCAGTACGTTCCCCCATAATTCTGGACCTTTGAAATCCCCACAAGAGCATCCTATAACAGCTTGGTCTATGGAGGCTCCAGATGCCCTCTGTCAAGTGTGACGGGGCTCATTAAGAAACTACAGCAGCACCTGGATGCAGGGACGACCCCGGGGCCGGGGGAAGTGCCCTCAGGCTAACAGTCACCACACTGGCGCTAACGTACCTCTGGGGTCATGTGTCATGTGTTAGGTCTGCGTTCCTTTAGGGTCACCACACACAAGGGTCATGTCAGGCCAGTACTAAGCGAAGCCCACGTACCGCCCTAAGATGCTTCATTGCCGGCACCCCCCGTCTGAGACAAACTGAAATTACATGGACCTCAGTTGGCAGCACTCAGTCACCTAAAATGTCTCTCTACGCATCGCTCTGTGGTCACGGTCAGTCTACATCACCGCAGGTTTTAAAACCGTCTTCCTACACGTGGCTCCATGGTCACTGTCAGTCTACATCCCCATGGGTTTTTAAAGCATCTTGCTACTTGTGGCTCCATGGTCACTGTCAGTCTACATCCCCATGGGTTTTTAAAGCATCTTGCTACTTGTGGCTCCATGGTCATGGTCATTCTATATTCCTGCGGGTTTTTAAAGCATCTCTCTACGCGTGGCACCACAATGTCGTAGTCAGTGTACATTCCAGTGTGTTTTTAAAGCGTCTTTCTATGCGTGGCTCCATGGTCATGGTCAGTCTACATCCCTGCGAGTTTTTAAAGCATCTATCTATGTGTGGCTTTGTGGTAACATTCAGTTTACATTCCTAGAAGTTTTTCAAGCGTCTCTCTACATGTGGCTCTGTGTTCACAGTCAATGCACCTGTGGGTTTTTATGTGGGTTCCAGTGACAAGCCAGCACTTCCAGTCACAATGGACACCTTGTGCCCTCGCACAGACGGTCCTACAGACCCCAGGCACTCAGTGTAGCTACAGCATTGTCTGAATGAGGCGTGAGGCATGTCTCGTTGCTCAATGATGCGACAATAGGATCTCTCGCTGGGAGTCCTCTACAGACAATGGCGCTGCAGTCCCACAATGGGGGGCGGGTGGTGGGGTCTGCACGTCCCATCTCCAGGGGGGCAGGGGTGGGATACGGATGTGACAGATGAATGTCTGTGCTCCCTGTCTGATTGTGACCTTCAAATATTCCTTTACAAACATCTCATCCCTTAGAGTGTCCCTCAGAATCACCTCATCCCTCAGTATGTCCTTCACGATCACCTTATCCCTCAGTGTGTCCTTCACGATCACCTCTTCCCTCAGTGTGTCCTTCACGATCACCTCTTCCCTCAGTGTGTCCTTCACGATCACCTCATCCCTCAGTGTGTCATTCAGGACCATCTAATTCCGGGGTCTCAAACTCCAGTCCTGGAGGGCCAGACCCCTGCACAGCTTTTGGTTCACCCTCATTTAACACACCTGATTCAACTTTTTGTGCTAATTATCACACAGCTTCAGTTGAATCATTTGTGGTGGAACAGGGAAAGAACTAAGCTACACAGGGCTCCAGCCATCCAGCACTGGAGTTTAAGACCCCTGATCTAATCCCTTAGTGTGTCCCTCAGGATCAGCTCATTCCTTAGTGTGTCCCTCAGGATCACCTCATCTCTTACTGTGTCCCTCAGCATCAAATCATACTTTAGTCTGTCACTCAGGATCAGCTCATCCCTTAGTGTGTCCCTCAGGATCACCTCATCCCTTAGTGAGTCCCTCAGGATCACCTCATCTCTTACTGTGTCCCTCAGCATCAAATCATACTTTAGTCTGTCACTCAGGATCAGCT
>JAODLC010000045.1:907386-917805 GCA_026781145.1 Hippopotamyrus pictus | reverse complement strand
CCAGCCCTTGATTCCAACCCCTGACTCCAGCCCGTGACTCCAACCCCCGACCCCGGCCCCTGACTCCAACCCCTGACTCCAGCCCGTGACTCCAAGCCCTGACTCCAGCTCGTGACTCCAAGCCCTGACTCCAGCCCGTGACTCCAACCCCCAACTCCAGCCCTTGATTCCAACCCCTGACTCCAGCCCGTGACTCCAACCTCCGACCCCGGCCCCTGACTCCAAGCCCTGACTCCAGCCCGTGACTCCAAGCCCTGACTCCAGCTCGTGACTCCAACCCCTGACTCCAGCCCGTGACTCCAGCCCCTGACTCCAGCCCGTGACAGGCACGTTTCTCATGCCACTCCAGGTCCGTGAAATTTAAACCAGCGGCACTGAATCGGCAGTGAGTTTCATTTAGCTTAATTACTAATTTACAGCCCTTTTAATTGTCCGGAGTCTCAGACTGTTCATGTCATTACTAATGGATGACATAAAGGGCTCTTGACTTATTTATATTGGCTATGAAAACTGTTTACTAACTTTTGTGTCATTAAAAATGTTTGAAAAAATGGCCATCTTTCGTTTAATGTGATTTCTTTGTGGGACTCGTTCAGCCGGGGTGGCTGCACTTGAGCACAGGGTTTGGGGGGCGTCAGAGTTCTGTGTGTGCTGCTCGGTGTTGCAGAAAGTACCCCCCTGGCGCCTTGGCGGGAAGGGCAGGTGTGGTGAAGTACTTTCTTTTCCGGGGGCGGTGCCGTGGCCTGCCCGGCATATCTGATTGGCTGGCTGTCACCAAGCTCCGGCCAATGACTGGCAGTCACACAGACCCCTAAAGAGAGGCTGCCTTTGCTCTCTGTACAGACATTTGCTGCTGTCCCTGTGTACCCTGAGGCTGAGACGTGCTTGGTAAAGGTCTCCCACCCCTCCTTGCCCCCGTCCATCTTCCTACTATCCCGCAATATGGTGAGCGCTCTGTAAAGTGCTCAGTGCAGAGACCAGGCCGCCAGACCAGGCTAGAGTGCAGCTGCTGACCTTATGGACTCATTAAATGCTGCCGGGTTTATTATTAAAGACACAGCCGGTGACTGTTAGCTCAGCACGACTCACGCGCTGCACAGTCCGCCCCCCAGACGTCACCGGTGACCCGCTGACAGAGATCCAGTCTGTCCCGGCACACACCGCACAGCTCTGTCTGGCAGCAGCAGGGTTGGGGGGTAGGGGGGACGCTCAGGTGACCTCGAACCCCCAGAGGTTTCTCATTTCCCTTCCTTTGTTTTCCATTTTTAGACTCTTACTTTACTGTTGTTAAATAAAGATCAACTGAGCTGATAGGTCCTTTGCTTGGAGAGACACACCCACACGATTTGTTTAACCTGAGCCTTCTTCTGTTGCTAGATGTGTCAGGCTCCATTTATCTTTGTTGTCCTTGAAGGTGAGGTGTATTATGGGAAATTGTTTAGCTGGTTGTGATGTACGAGGAGATGGCCTCCTATCAGTGATCTGTCAGGCTGCTATGAGAATAACTGAAATAGCTACTGGGTAACAAGGCAGAACCCACTCAGAACAATCAGTGATTTTGTTTGGTCTGATTGTGTACAAAGAGAAGGAAGATCAAAGAGGAAGTGAGACGCGGGAGATAAATGAAAGATGGACAAGATCTGGGCTTCAGCCCTGTTATACATATTTATCTGGCTTCTGCAAATGCCTCTCCAAAATGTCAGGTCTCTGGTTGTACACCTTGCTGTCTGAGTCCCACATTTGTACGCTTCATTGTCTGGTACAGCGTGTGTTCTGACTGGATACAGCTTGTCGCAGGTTTATTTTGAACCCAGAGGGGCAGCTTTGGGTAACGGTGTGCAAAGATGGAAGCTGTGAAGCCGGTTTTGGAAAGCAGGCCGCTGTCACGGCAGAGAATGGCTGGGAGGATGCAGGGCTGGGGATGCTCAAGCAGGGGAGCTGGAGGGCAAGTTCCGGCTGGAGTGGATCTCTCTGAGGAGCCACAGCCATACTGACACACCGAGAAATGCAGGAAAGCCCATATAAACAGACACACACACAGACACAGACAGACACACAAACAGACATAGACACGCCCACACTGACACACATCCACAGGCCCAGACTGAACTTACTGCTCTTCCCGTTACCCATGAGCCCTCGGGGTCTGAGCACTCAGCCACAGGCTGAACTGGGAGGGAGCTACGCAGGGAGCAGGGAGGCTATCTGAGCAGCTAATGTGGGCCCTGATGGTTGCTAAGCAACCACAGCCACTGAAGGGCAGGCCAAGGGAAATTAAGTCACCTCTAGTGGGGGGGCCGGGGGGCTATTATTTAAACCAGATGAACGTAAAAATGAGAGAGAGCTCCAGCTGGAACGATTACAGCGATAACGAAGAACGTTTGGCATTCAGAGCATATGCAGTTGGGAATGATCTCTGGCCCAATCGGAGAACAATTATCTGCAGCGCTGAGCTCAGTGTGGAGCTGCCGGGCCAATCAGAGAAGCGTTACCTACAGCACTGATCTGAGCGCGGAGATGAGGGGCCAGTCAGAGAATCGTTACCTGCAGCACCGAACTGAGCGCGGAGATATGGGGCCAATCAGAGAAGCGTTACCTGCAGCACTGAACTGAGCGTGGAGATGTGGGGCCAATCAGAGAAGCGTTACCTGCAGCACTGAACTGAGCGTGGAGATGTGGGGCCAATCAGAGAAGTGTTACCTGCAGCACTGAACTGAGGATGGAGATGTGGTGCCAATCAGAGAATCGTTACCTGCAGCACTGATCTGAGCGCGGAGATGTGGGGCCAATCAGAGAATTGTTACCTGCAGCACTGAACTGAGGATGGAGATGTGGGGCCAATCAGAAAAGCGTTACCTGCAGCACTGAACTGAGCACAGAGATGTGGGGCCAATCAGAGAATCGTTACCTGCAGCACTGATCTGAGCGCGGAGATGTGGTGCCAATCAGAGAATCGTTACCTGCAGCACCGAACTGAGCGCGGAGATGTGGGGCCAATCAGAGAAGTTTGTGATGAGCGTGGTGCTGAGACGGATGGCTTTCCGGAGGATCACAGCGACGTACGTGGCCGCCCACTCGGTCCCTCACATGTGTGTGTGTGTGTGGGGGGGGGGGGTCTACAGCTGGGCTCCCGGGCAGAGGTACAGCCAGCACAGAGGCTGCGACAGACGGCATGCTACAGCGGCGTTAGTGCGTTGCCTTGGCGCGGCACAGTGCGGGCGCTCCCCTTCCTGCGCGGAGCAGATGGCAGAGGCACGGCCGTGAACAACAAGCAAGGCTGTTATGAAAACATTTCTCAGGGTGGCATCATCGTGGTGCGGAGGCCGGGACCCGAGAAACGGAAACAGCCAGCGCACAGCTCCCTGCCGCGTGGCGCGTCATCCTGAATCACCCAGGGGTGCGTGCAGCTCTTCCCTCGCGCCGGTTGCCATTGACAATCCGTAGACTCTTTATTCTGGGTAGCTGGCGTGTAAGTGCCCTTTCCCGCTTGGTTTGGCACCCGCAGCGACTCTGATATCCTGCAGAGACTTGGGCTCGCGTGACGTAGAGACATCAGATGTGTGTGTTTCCTGCACATCCAGACGTCATCCTACAGCCCCCAAACCAACATTTCACTCTTAAAATGGCACAGATGGCTGCTGCATGAAATCCATTTTCACATTAGGTGTCATCTTTACAAACCTCTGCCTTGCTTTGGATTCTGTGTTTTGTCTAACTGGTCACACCCTGTGGACGTTGTGCGGTCAGACACAGGATCATGGCTTTGTTCCCAGCATTGTGCATGGCTGTGTCCAGCTTTGGTGTTATGGAAGGCTCTCTGGAGCCGCTTGCTTTCTGGAGCTGACTCTATGCTATGATATATGCAGCCTGTCTGCCGCTTTGTGGTTTGAATCAGACTCTGCTGTGTAAAATTCTCAAAAAAAAAGATGTTTGATTTGGAACATTTGTCCACATGAATAGCTTTAGATGGAAAGTCGGGAGGGAGATTGAGAGGCAGTAGGCAGGCAGAGCTGCATGCTGATGCGTGCCTGCTGTCTGTGCATAGTGTCTGACCAAGCTCTCAGAACTCCGGGTCTCTGTATAGAGAGCGAAACACTCACAACCTTAACCCCTACCCATTCCTAACCTTAACCGTAAGTAACTGAATAAAATACAAGACTTTTGGCATTTTTAATATTTTTACTGCAGTCACAGATTTTTATAAAATTGAGTTTTCCCTTGAGGAGATCGAAAAAGGGGTATTTTGTTCCCCATAGTGTAATATATACAGTACATAACACACAAAGACACACACATTCTGCCCTCGAGTTAATCACAGCTCTGACTGAGCTAATCGCTAATAGCTGTTGCAGTACTGTATGTGTCTCTGATAGTGAGATGCCCGCTTCTGTTCCATTGTACCATCCCCCTGAAGATCAGCCATTATTCGTTATGGTAACCTCTGCTTCCCACTAGCGGGGCCTGGGCCTTGTTTCCCAACTCCCTGAATCACACAGTTCTCTCCCCAGTCCAAGCTAGCCCTCCCACTGTGTCCTGCTTGGACACAGTGGGACACAGTATGTTATAAGCACCTTCCGGGGGCATCTTCCTCATGGCCGCCAGCCTCGCTCCCACTTTCCAGGGATGTCTTCCTCATGGCCACCGGCCTTGCTAATCCCTTCCGGGGACGCCTTCCTCATTGCTGCAGGCCTTGCTCCTACCTTCCAGGGATGCCTTCCTCATTGCTGCAGGCCTTGCTCCTACCTTCCAGGGATGCCTTCCTCATTGCTGCAGGCCTTGCTCCTACCTTCCAGGGATGCCTTCCTCATTGCTGCTGGCCTCGCTCGAACTGTTTCCTCTCAGCAGGTTAAGCCTTTGTGCCCATGATCACCTGTGATCGGAAGGTCACCAGTTCAAATCCTGTTTGTTAGACCCTTGAACAAGGTCCTTAATCTCCAGCAGCACTTGAAAAATGTTCATATTCCAAGTTTCTCTATCACCTGCATGTGTGTGGAGAGAGGATGGGATCTATGAAAACTATAGGATTCTGGTTTACCTGTACAATAACCAATGCAAATGACAAAGCATCATTTCATCGCATCTCACAGACAGCTTAGTCTGTTGTCTTCCAGTCAGTGCCTTTGAGCCATGGGGGCTGATTTCCTGCTTTCGCTCTGACTGACGGCCCCCTTCCTGAAACACTGCTCTACTCTGGCACATTGCTGTTCTTTCCTCCATGTTGCTTGTGAGCATTTCTGCCAGGACCCTGCCGGCTGTCTAATTAAAGCCCCCGCATGCTGGGCCCTCCTTTTGGGGACGCTCCTCCCCCATTACATGCTCCCCCCATCCCGTAAAGCGTGCTTTCTGCTGCGTTATGTAACAGCCATCCCTCCCAGCGCACCTCCCCTTTGCTGGGTTTTGCTCGGTAACCCGTGTCCCCGTGGGACCAAGACGTGTGCTGGTGTGATGCGGTGTTACGCGCTGGAGCTGTGTAATGGGGCAGGAAGTGGGGCAGGGGGTTTGCCCACCAGCTCGTTAGCGTGACAGTGTGCTCGATAACTGTGGTCTTCCATGGGACACCATCTACCAAATCAAGGCTTCTGTTGGTGGTACTGTACCATTTTTCATGAAAACTGTTGTAGAACATGTTTGTGGACCTCTCTCCCACTGCGTGTTTATTTGTTAGCTCTAACCACGCCTCGAAGTGGCCCCGCTAATGGCTAATGTCAGCTGATTTCTGTGTTTGTCCGCAATTGCCTTTCATGTATGTCCGAATGACGAAGGCCATTGCAGGCCCATGGACGGACGGAGACATAGAATCTGTCCTCATTACGTGGTTTCTGTGATCCAGCCACGAGCAGGTCAACAAATGACTGGTGTCACAACTGTATATGGTACTTCTGCAGGCATGCTGTGTTTGGAAGTCACCACGTTAAAGGAGGTCATCTCTCCCTTTGCACAGCAGGGCAGCGTAAGCAGCCTGCTTTTCAAGATGACCTGCTCACTGTGCTCTAAAGCGCACCAGCATTCACATACAAGTGGTATTTTACTGCGGCCACTTTAAATTAAAAGTACCACTGATTTAGCAACAGACATGGAACGTTACAGTCTGAGAATATAAAATTGAAAGTAGAAGCTTGTGTGATGTTGGGGTTTCAGTTCTGTGACTGTGTGCCCCACTGACCAATAGGTGGGGCTGTTACACTCTTTGTATTATGGGTAAACCGGCTGCTGCTGTTCGTGGTCTTTTGCAGATGCATAATGATACTGCTGGGTTTGTTTAAGTACTCATCAAGCTGTCCTATGAAGCAGCCCCTCCTAGGTCATCACGGTGCCGTAATTGTATGTTATAAGCATCAGGAATCGCGGAGGTGGAGTTTATACTGTAGGGGGCTGTGACCGCAGAGAAGACCGCAATACTGTAGGCTGGTCACCTGATCAGCCAGCTGTATGCCAGGCCGAGGGCGACACTGTGGATTACCCAGTGAAAATGACAAAACACATATTACAATGACACTGCATATTACAGAAGCTTCTCTTTTGGTGGGGAGGGGTGGGGGGATGGGGGGTGATGGTTTAGATCACCGCTTTAGATCACCGACAGACCTGATTATATAGTGGTTTTTAAGCTGTGGCCCTAGTATGCATGCACTCATTCCCAGAGTCCCCCTGGTGGAAACACATCTGAATTGCAGATACTGCCTGCTGCATTCCTCGCTGTGATCTTTGAGAGAGAGAATGCAGTCTAATTATAGCCTTTCAGCTGGAACTGACGATGAAGTGGATCAGACTTAAGGGTGTGCAAAACTGTGCTGAAAATTAAAGTGAAACAACATCACTGCATACTGTGAGGAGGGTGTGTGAAAGCACGCTCCAAGGGACAGGTCACATAGAAAGACTTCCACCTTCTTCCCTCTTTCTTTGGTCCATGGCAGATGACCTAGCAGGCTTGTGAAGCTTTGGTCACATTCGTAAGATTTGTTGCTTAGATATTTCCAGATCTTTCCAAGGCAAAAAGACAAAAACCGAAGTGAACGTGTTTTTGATTCTGCTCCCAGTGCTGTTTGGGATATACTTCAGCGGAGGTCCAATGTCCATGTCCTCACTGACTCCGACTTATGAAAGTGCTGGAATGTTCCCTGCACTTGAGTGCCAGCGTGCCGTGTGATTTTACTGCCCTCATGAGTTTGAGGAGGCCAGTGTTCTTCAGGTGATCACTGCAGAAGAACAGAGAGCAGAGTTTGTAAGCAGGGCTGCTCTGCGCAGGCTTGACTCGTGTAGACCTATATTGCCAGTGATGTTCACCCTCTCTCTTGGCATTGGCTTAGCAGGATGTCCGTCTCTGTTCTCCCTGACCTCCATGTTCCAGGTGTCTTTTTGTGGGAGAATCAATGAATGTAAAAGGCCAAGCACAGCCTGTAGAGGATATGCGGGCTGCAGCTCATTGTTTCTTATCACAGTGTATTTCTGAGCACAGCCTATGCATTCCTGAGGAATGTACAGAGGCTGCTGTGTGCATGTATAACAGTGTCAGAGCACAGAGAATCACCACAGTGGCTGCTGTGTGTGTATAAGAGGGTCAGGGCACAGAGAATCACAGAGGCTGTTGTGTGTGTATAACCGGGTCAGGGCATAGACAATCACACAGAAGCTACTTTGTGTGTATAAGAGGGTCAGGGCACAGAGAAACACAGAGAGTCTGCTGTATGTGTATAAGAGGGTCAGGGCACTGCCTGCTTGTGTTTCGCCTGGTCTCCATGCGGTTGTGTGGCATAGCTAACCCCACCCCAGCCCACGCGGTGTTACACCGCCGGCCTGTCCCACTGCCGCAGCGCCTGCCCTGCGAGCTGGCGCAGACTGGTGCACACACTCTCTCGCTCACTCTATACGTGGCCCTCACTCTCTCCCCTCATTGGTTGCCTGAATTATTGATTTGGCAGCAGAGAGATAGTCTTGCATCTCGCTGCTAAGCAAGATTCAGCCCTGTGCAGTGGTGCCTGGAAGAGGGGGAATGACTTTGGGCTGGTCTGGAGCGGGCGTTTCTGGCGAGAGCGGAGTGACTTTGGGCCGGTGTGGAATAGGCGTTTCTGGCGAGAGCGGAGTGACTTTGGGCCGGTGTGGAGCAGGCACTGGGAGCGCTGATTGACATTGGCCCAGCCCTGTGAAGGCATTTCTGTGGAGAGTCAAGTGCCGCTGGCCCAGCCCTGCTGTGCCTCATTTGGGAGAAGTTGCTGATTGAGGAGACGGCAGAGAATGGCAGAGGAAATGCAGGGAAGTGGGTCCGGGCCTTATGAGGGCATCTGTCGCTACACGCAAAAGATCACCTCCTGCTTTGGACTGGATGAGGATCCGGGGGTGGAGACCTCTGCAGGACACAGAGGTGCGTGTTTGTTTGTGTACGTGCATGTGCACATGGGTCTGTAGTTGCCGTGCATGTCTGTGCGTCAGCGTGCTCCGGTCAGCATATGCGTGCGGGGCTGCGTGCTCCAATCAGCACCTGCGTGCGGGGCAGTGTGCTGCGGTCACCGTGTGCGGGGCTGCGTGCTCCAGTCAGCATCTGCGTGCGGGGCAGCATGCTGCAGTCACCGTGTGCATGCAGGGATGCCGGCTCTGGTCAGCCTGTGCATGCAGGGCTGCCTCTGGGGGCTTTGTTTTGAGGGGCTTTTTGTCTGTGAAGTGTGCTCTGACTGTCCTACATCCGTCATCCCCGAGAGAGGAAGTACACTGAGAAAGACACACAAAGCCAACTGCCCTATTTTCTGGCGCCAGTGGAAATTTTATGTGGACCTTTAAATGGTAAAATGTGGTGAAACCGTCTACATGGAAAGTATGTTTTTCCCTGCTGGGATGCCTGCATCATGTTCCTGCTTGGTTTGTGTGAGTCTGCTAGTGTGAGCATTCAGGTAATATTCCCAGGCTGATTAATTACAGCCGGCTACTGATGGCTGCAGAATGCCCGCACGCCGTGTGCTCCTGGGAGGCTGCGGGGCCAGACGGGGCGGGATGGGGCGGGGCACGTGGGCGGCCATGCAGTGGTCTGTTATGCGTCTGGGTTAGTGAAACCGCCTTGCTGTCAGGGCATGCAGTTTCAGTCTGGCAAAGGTCCAAGTGATGGGGGAGTTGAATGCCGTTGCTTCAGCCAAACCCTGGAGCCTTTCGGGGGGTTCTGAGGTTTGTAGGGCAACAATGAACCTGAAGGGTAACGTTACGTGGTGGGTTGTACAAAGCTAGTCTGCAGGCCACAGAAACGGCATGGGAGAGCTCTACGGTGAGTCAGCCTTTTCCATCTGCAGAGGCAGGCCAGGCCTAACCAGAGCTCTCAGCCTCAGAAACATCCCTGTGTGAGCTAGAGGAGGGGTCTAACCTGAGCTCTCAGCATCATGTATATCCCTGTATGAGCTAGAGGGGTCTAACCTGAGCTCTCAGCTTCAGATATATCCCTGTGTGAGCTAGAGGAGCGGCCTAACCTGAGCTCTCAGCCTCAGATATATCCCTGTGTGAGCTAGACGACGGGCCTAACCTGAGCTCTCAGCCTCAGATATACCCCTGTGTGAGCTAGAGGAGGGGCCTAACCTGAGCTCTCAGCCTCAGATATATCCCTGTGTGGGCTAGAGGAGGGGCCTAACCTGAGCTCTCAGCCTCAGATATATCCCTGTGTGAGCTAGAAGAGCGGCCTAACATGAGCTCTCAGCCTCAGATATATCCCTGTGTGAGCTAGAGGAGGGGCCTAACCTGAGCTCTCAGCCTCAGATATATCCCTGTATGGGCTAGAGCAGGGGCCTAACCTGAGCTCTCAACCTCAGATATACCCCTGTGTGAGCTAGAGGAGGGGCCTAACCTGAGCTCTCAGCCTCAGATATATCCCTGTATGAGCTAGAGGAGGGGCCTAACCTGAGCTCTCAGCCTCAGATATATCCCTGTGTGAGCTAGAGTAGTGGCCCGCCCCCCCCCCACTCTGCTCCTGTGCAGGACCTGCTTACCTACCTACCTACCTGTGCTCCGTCTGTCTATGATTATGCAGCTTCACCATGTTCCTGGGATAACCAATCAGTCTGCTAGTGGTGATGAAGCCTTTGAGTCTCGCTTCTTATTGGCTTTCATAGATGATCTGTGAGAGCAAGTCGTGGCTTAGCTAGTTCCTGGAAACCTCTCTGATGCCTCCCTACAGCTGGATGTCCTGAGTCGAGCTCCTCGGCTTCCAGCTGTGAGAGGCCCAGCCTCTGATTCCAGGCCCTCCATTGGCCGAGCCCCTCTGCTTCCAGCTGTGAGAGGTCCAGCCTCTGATTCCAGGCCCTCCATTGGCCGAGCCCCTCTGCTTCCCGCTGTGAGAGGCCCAGCCTCTGATTCCAGGCTCTCCATTGGTCGAGCCCCTCTGCTTCCAGCTGTGAGAGGTCCAGCCTCTGATTCCAGGCCCTCCATTGGCCGAGCCCCTCTGCTTCC
>JAODLC010000045.1:880532-894268 GCA_026781145.1 Hippopotamyrus pictus | reverse complement strand
GGTGTGGCCTCGGTGTGGTCTTGGTGTGACTTTGGTGTGGTCTTGGTGTGACTTTGGTGTGGTCTTGGTGTGGCCTCGGTGTGGTCTTGGTGTGGCCTCGGTGTGGTCTTGGTGTGACTTTGGTGTGGTCTTGGTGTGACTTTGGTGTGGTCTTGGTGTGGCCTCTGTGTCATTGCATGAATAGCATCAGACTTTGGTGTGTCCATCCGTGCCACACAGACTGGCCTGACAGGCAGTCATCAACTCTCATCAACAACTTCACAGCTGCCGTCGGCCGGAAATTGGCTCGATGGGTTCCAGGCTTTAAACGTGTGAGGTTCTCACACTCTGCCAGAGGCTCGTACTGTCAGTTGCTTCTACTGACTAGAGTATTCTGGGATGTTTTTCTAGTTCAGTATTTCAATAGGTGGCTCGTTGTGCACCCACATGAACTGGTCCAGACATTGATCTGAGCTGTTACTCACTGGGACCCTTTGTCCTTGTCTTTGGCTTGGAGTGTTCGTTGGGATGCAGCTGTTAATTCCTCATAGGATGTAATAATGAGAGGAATAGGGGGTGGAGGTGGGAGGGAGTGCTGTGGAGGAGGGGGCACATGAACAGCTGACGTGGAACTAAGAGGGTTTCAGGGCCATTTATGACTCTGAGCTAAATGGTTTTACTGAGCTTAGATTAATGGCAAATGAGTGAAGACGTCTCTCCTGCTGCTTTGAGTTAAACTCACAGACCATCGCCTGAAGTTAATAGCATTGTCAGGCATCCCAGGAACCCCCATTACACCAGCACTTTTGGTGGTGTTAGACAGAAGGGTGTGAATTTGGGTGTGGTCAGTAAGAATGTGTCTTACCCATATTGTGAGAGTACCTTTTGTGTTTAGGGGGGCGGGACTTCAGGGCTGATTTAGTCCCTACAAGTGTCGAAACCAACCAAAAACCTGCTGGCACGTGAAACTTTCTCTCCAATGTTCATCATCTTCCTCGGAGCTTCTCTTATATCTGTCGGCCTGTTGGCAGTGGTGTGAATTTGGATGTTACAAGGTAGGAATTCTGGGTGTGGTATGGTGTAGATGGCAGGGACAGGGGCCAGGAATTAGCCATTTGTCTTTAAGCTGTCAGAGGGGGTGACTTTTGCAGCTAAATATAGCTTTAGGAGCCTCACGGCATCACATAAAAACATTTAGGTTTCACAGTTTCCCGAACACCTGCCATCATTCCAGGATCTGCTCCCCCCGACCCACCCCATCCACCACAGCTGCTCCAGTCTGGCAGTGCCTCCTAGGAGTGCAGTGTACTCCCTCGAGTGACGGACTGGCTCCTTCTATCTGGCTCCATGTGATTGGTCTTTTCGGGTCAGTTGACACAGCATCTTCCATACTTGGGACTGGCTCTCAGCTTTGATTTCGTTTCAGTCAAGTCGACGCCAGTCTTGATGGATGTCTACCGTAAGAGCTGCCTCTCTAGGGCTCTGCGTCAGCCTCAACAGGAAGTCAGGGGCTCACAGACAGGAAGTAAAGTAGTAAAGTAAAGTAGAGTAGTCTGGTAAAGTAGGCTCTCAAACTGAGCCGTTTACGAGAGGGTGTGGGCGTCAGACACCCAGTGGGCCAGTTTGTCATGTCTGTCTCCACATCCAATTAAAATATACTACGGGAAGTACAAGCCCAAGCAGAGTGTGTGGTAGGGGTCCTCTCTGTTCTGTCTAAGGAGTGTGTGAGCTTTCAAGGTCGGGTCCCTGTGGGCATGCTGTACTCTAAGTGCCTTTAGTGCACTTAGAACACCCTGGAATGGTATGGGTGGCATAAGTCTGTTTCTCTGTAAAGGTTGGAATACAGGGCCTCAGCACCTCCAGCTATGGAGTTTGCATTTTCCTCCCATAGTCCCAACAAAAGCACTTAGTTCAGCTGGTGCTCTACGACTTTGTAACTGTGCTGCCCAAAAGTGAAGAGGGGCACCCTGAAACTTTTCAAACATACCCCTGGGGGCATCTTAATACAGAATATCCTACGGACGTATTGGTGGTGTTCCACTCCCGGCGGCACGAGGGCCAGGCTCCATCCCTCCACTGAGCTATTCGTGGAAGCTGCAGCTGTTGCGAGACCGTGACATGTGACAAACGTACACATGTGTGACACGAGCACACGTGGAGCACTCACGTGTGACATGTACCCCAGTGCCTGCTGGAATCTCCTGAGGCTGGGCCACAGATTGTGAGGGCGCTGGAATCCAGGAATATTTCATATTTAATTCAGTATTATTTAAAGGGGTATTTACTGTCTCAGTTGTGGAAAATATTGGTCAATCATTGTCCTCAGAGAGTGCAGGTGTGTGTTTGATATACTGGGCTTCCTGGAATTCAGTGTCCCGGCTCTGCTGATGAAAGCCCCCCTCGCCCTATTACATTATGCATGTTCCCATCTAGGCGGGTATTTATAAACACCTCCTGACCCCCTGTGTCATTCATTCTGGAGCATTCAGAGCTGGTGCTGTCTGGCGTCACCTCCAGGGCGTGACCTTTAGGCCCAGAGCGTGACATTTGGCTCATTCAGATGTATGTAGATCTCCCACTTGTATGCTTTCAGTGTTAAAGACGTTTTTTTTTTCTGGGTTGCTGAGGATATGCAGGGTTTGTGAAGCATCTTTGTCTTATGGTCACAAAACCCTGATGGTCTGCAATGGTTGATGAAGGACCACACCTGATAGGATTACACCTGAGCGCCCCCCCTCGCCTTAGAAAAAAAACACACACACATACTAATTAGAAGTTGTCAGGGAATTGAATGGCACTGTAGAGCAGTCATCTGCTGTGTGTGAGTGGTCTGCTATGTGTGACTGATCTGCTGTGTGTGAGTGGTCTGCTATGTGTGACTGATCTGCTGTGTGTGAGTGGTCTGCTACATGTGACTGATCTGCTGTGTGTGAGTGGTCTGCTACGTGTGACTGATCTGCTGTGTGTGAGTGGTCTGCTACGTGTGACTGATCTGCTGTGTGTGAGTGGTCTGCTATGTGTGACTGATCTGCTGTGTGTGAGTGGTCTGCTACGTGTGACTGATCTGCTGTGTGTGAGTGGTCTGCTACGTGTGACTGATCTGCTGTGTGTGAGTGGTCTGCTATGTGTGACTGATCTGCTGTGTGTGAGTGGTCTGCTATTTGTGACTGATCTGCTGTGTGTGAGTAATCTACTGCGTGTGATCGATCTGCTGTGTGTGAGTGATCTTCTATGTTTCAGTGATCTGTTGTGTATGAGTGATGTGCTGCATTTCAGTGATCTGCCACCTGACGTCTCTGACCACTCTCCTGCAGTGTGTGGCTGTGATTTGGCCCAGGGCGGCTTCTTCATGAAGAACGGGGATTATCTCTGCACCCTGGACTACCAGCGCATGCACGGGACCCGCTGCAATGGCTGCGGGGACTTTGTGGAGGGTGAGGTGGTCACTGCATTGGGCAAGACCTACCACCCCGCCTGCTTCGTTTGCACCCTGTGCAAGTAAGATCTTTTTACCTGAAGTGGCCAGCTCAGGGGTCCTGCACAGACGAACACAGACTTCCCTCAGGGTTGGGGGATCCTAAACAACCCAGCTCAGACTTCCCTCAGGGTCGGGAGGGGTCCTACACAGCCGAACACAGACTTCCCTCTGGGTCAGGAGGTCCTGCACAGCCCAACACAGACATCCCTCTGGGTCAGGAGGTCCTGCACAGCCCAACACAGACTTCCCTCAGGGTCGGGGGATCCTAAACAGCCCAACACAGACTTCCCTCAGGGTCGAGGGGGTCCTACACAGCCGAACACAGACTTCCCTCTGGGTCAGGAGGTCCTGCACAGCCCAACACAGACTTCCCTCAGGGTCGGGGGGTCCTAAACAGCCCAACACAGACTTCTTTCTGGGTCAGGGGGTCAAGACTTTGCAAGGCATCACAGCCTTGTGCTTGTGCTCAATATTCAGCCTTCATATTCCAGGCAGACTTCCAATACTTTAATGCGCAATAATGGAGCCTGCTTCACTCAGGTCATGTGGCCCTCTTGCTCAGGTCATGTGATCCTTCAGAGCCTGAAGCCCGTGTTTTTCTGTGTCCCAGGCGCCCGTTTCCTGCCGGGGACCGAGTCACCTTCAACGGGAAAGATTGCTTGTGTCAGCGCTGTGTCGAACCCGTGTCGCCCACACCAAGGGACATCTGCGGCTCCAGCAGTGAGTGCCAGCTGCACTTCCACGCACCTAGATGTCACCGGGCCGCACTTGGCTCCACACCCCCGTGCACAGAGCTCACAGCTATGCACACTTTCACACAGCAGGACTTCTTGACATGTATAAACAAAAAAAATGGTGCTGTGTCTAGGCCTCTAAGATGTTTGGCTTATGCAGGACTGAGGTGAGCCTCAGCTGAGGACGTCATATTCCTGTCTTGACACCTTCTGCAGGACATTGCTCCTGCAGAGACGAGGGGGAGGAGCACAGGCCAGCCTCACTGAGGCATCACCATGCTCTCTCACTCTGGATCTAAGAGACCTCCTAAACTCTCATACGTCGTATTAGTCTTCTGTGGTGTTGGATGCGAAGAAAGGGGCTTTGTGCAGCCTCCTGGCTCATATCAGCCACTTCTGCTGCGCTCAAAGACCACCTTTGTGCCTCTTGCTGCTGAGCAATGCCATATTCTGACAGCATAGGAAACTGTCTGTCATCACGCTACAACACCGTGCCCAGCCCTCCTCGCCGGGGGCCTCTGAGAGGTTGCATGGCACAGAGGGGCTCAGGTGAGCCTCTTGGTCATGGGCTGCTGAGCCGCTCAATACTCGGCCCCGCAGTAGGAAGAAGGCTCTTTGTCTGGGATTAATGGCACATAGTTCTGGGTGCTCCATCCATCTCCTTCACTTACTTTTATTTATTTAGCAGAGGCTTTTCCAAAGCTTTAATCTACCCTACCTTCAGTGTCCACCCAACAGCAATGTCTGTCTCTGCCGATGATCAGGGCCAGTCTCCACCCAGTTTCAATGTCTGTCTCAGACATTATTGAGGTTAATTTCCACACAACAACAGTGTCCATTTCTGCCCATTATCAAGGTCAATCTCCACCCAACAGCAATGTCCATCTCTGCCCATTATTTGGGACAGTCTCCACCCAGTTCCAGTGTCCATCTCTGCCCGGTATCTGGGACAGTCTCCTCCCAGTCCCAGTGTCTGTCTTCTGCATCTGTATCATAAACATTTCTACCTACCCAGTAGATACATGCGCTGTGAAATCACTCAGGCTCTCACACTCCTAAAGCTTCAGGCTACCTGAGTATCTCCTGCACAGCATGCCTAGAGACCCAGACAAGGACACCGTCTGCAGTCTCTCCCTGTTGCCATGGTACCATGGAACAGTCTGGAACAGGTGTTGCAATGGACATTTTGTCTGTGAGGTGTCCTCTATCCGATACAGTCTGATACAGACAGTTGGTGCAGAGACAGGGCACTCAAGTCTGGTTGTTTTTCATCCTCTCGCACACTCACATGCCTGCTACAGGCCCACCTGCTTACCCTGTACTCCAACTCACGCACTCACAGACCCCCCCCCAACCAGGTCAGTGTCCATTATCACCCCTCGCCCATGACCTGCTTTCCTTTCCTTCATGCTTCTGTATGGATGGTGAACTGTGACTCATATTTATGACTCATCACTCACTGAATGCTGTTTTCTATCCCCTATCAGTATATGCATGCAGGGATTTAGCAAGGCTAACAAAGCCGAAACCCCAAGAGTGATTGTCAGATTTTTGGCCTCTGCTGCCACCTAGTGGTCAAGTCTTCATTTGAAATCTGAAGGTTGCTTGCAATCGGTGATTGATGAAAAATGTATTGTGAGTGTATGTGAATATTGGAATATGTGATTTGAATATGTAAAATGTGAGTAACTGCCCTGTGTGTGTGCACAGGCTGTGCCGGATGTGGAAGGGACATTAAGAATGGTCAGGCCCTGCTGGCCCTCGACAGGCAATGGCACCTGGGCTGCTTCAAGTGTAAGGCCTGCAACAAGGTGCTGAGTGGAGAGTACATCAGCAAGTGAGTATTGCTATATATACTCACTGTGTGCACACGGCACTGAGGGGAGAGTACATCAGCAAGTGAGTCTTACTGTATATACTCACTGTATGCACAAGGTACTGGGGGGAGAGTACATCAGCAAGTGAGTGTATTGCTATATATACTCACTGTATGCATAAGGTACTGCGGGTGGTGTAAATTTGCAGTTCTTCATATGCACACGTGCAAGTTCTGTGGGGGGGGGGGGGCAGTGCTATGGTTCCTTTTACTGTGATTAGTCAAAGCTGTCTCTATCCTCCATCTTCCTGTCCTCTGTCTTCCCCATTCTCCTAAACCCCTCTCTATCCTTCATCTTCCAATCCTCTGTCTTCCCCATTCTCCTAAATCCCTCTCTATCCTCCATCTTCCTGTCCTCTGTCTTCCCCATTCTCTTGAATCCCTCTCTGTCATCCATCTTCCTGTACTCCCCATTTCTCCTAACTCCTTCCCTGTCCTCCTCTCTCCTCATGTAATTGATATTTTGCAGGGATGGGATGCCCTACTGTGAGAGGGACTATCAGATCCACTTTGGGGTGCAGTGTGAAGCATGTCACCAGTTCATCACGGGGAAGGTGCTGGAGGTGAGCTCTCTGCGGTTCTGTGGACCATATCTGTACTATATTTACAATTCAGTATTCATATCAGTGGCTATGTGTTTGGTAACAGCAGTTTGTACTGCGTATGTACTGAGAGACAGCAGGTATGTATGTACTGAGAGACGGCAGGTGTGTATGTACTGAGAGGCGGCAGGTTTGTATGTACTGAGAGATTGCAGGTGTTTATGTTCTGAGAGACAGTAGGTGTGTATGTACTGAGAGACTGCAGGTGTGTATGTACTGAGGGATGGCAGGTGTGTATGTACTGAGAGACGGCAGGTGTATAGGTACTGAGACACGGCAGGTGTGTATGTACTGAGACACGGCAGGTGTGTATGTACTGAGAGACGGCAGATGTGTATGTACTGAGACATGGCAGATGTGTATGTACTGAGAGACGGCATGTGTGTATGTACTGAGAGACATGTGTATAGGTCCTGTGAGACGGCAGGTGTGTATGTACTGAGAGGCGGCAGGTGTGTATGTACTGAGAGACGGCAGGTGTGTATGTACTGAGAGGCGGCAGGTGTGTAGGTACTGAGAGACGGCAGGTGTGCATGTACTGAGAGGCGGCAGGTGTGTATGTACTGAGAGACGGCAGGTGTGTATGTACTGAGAGACGGCAGGTGTGTATGTACTGAGAGACGGCAAGTGTGTATGTACTGAGAGACGGCAGATGTGTATGTACTGAGAGACGGCAGGTGTGTATGTACTGAGAGACGGCAGATGTGTATGTACTGAGAGACTGCAGTTGTGTGCATTTTTTTGAACAGTGTGCCTATTGCTTGGTTAAAATGCATCTCTGTGGTGTCAGGATGTTTGGGCCGGTAAAACATCTAACTAGGATGAATAGACTGGCATAAGGATGTTTTCTGAATTGTAGATACCAAACACAGGAGAGTATGGGCCTGCACCCCTGTCTCCTTACTCAGATACCAAAGCCTGCACACCTAAAGTGAGGGCTCAGCTCTGACTGCTGCACACTGAAGTCTTAAGAATGCAAATGCTGGCCCCTCCCAGTGCTGACAAAGGGACACACCCCCACAACACAACAATGTTCTGATTGGCTGGGTGGTGAAGGAGCGGAGAGCTGCCGGTGCAGTAAGAGATGGCTTTATGTGGGGAGTGGGGGAGGGGGGAGGAGAAAGCAAGAGTATGAGAGGGAGGAGTGGAAAAGTTGGTAGTGGATTGTGATGAGAAGAGTGCTGGGCCACTGAACCAGGCTGTAGGAAGGGTTAGAGAGCAAGTGGGAGAACTGGGCTCTGACCAGTCAAACCAGTAAGGGAACCAACTGCAAGCAAGTTCACACATATGCAAAACCAGCTGCTGACGGTAAGGCTTTGCTGGAGTGCAGTATGTGGATGTTTTGGGTCACACTGCATGTTCTTGTAGGTGGTATTTTAGTATGTATGTGCATATGTGTGTCTTTGTTTGCTTGGCTGTATGTATGTGTTTTCTGGTATCAGTTTTTGCCCTATTTGTTCCTTCAGGTGGTGTCTGAGTGTGTGTGTGTGTGTGTGTGTGTGTGTGTGTGTGTGTGTGTGTGAGAGAGAGAGAGAGAGAGAGAGAGAGAGAGTGTGTATGTTTATGTGTGCGATAGACAAAGTGTTGGACATCTTTGTTGACTCCAGCACAGTAATTTATATGAAAGTGCGCTCCACTGCTCCTGATATGAGTGAGATGGCTATCTGATTTGGACCAGCAGCGCTGTGGGATGTTCAGTAGCGCATGACACCGCCTGCATGTGGGTGTCTAGCCACGGCTGTGTCATACGGGTGCAGTGCACCTCCTTCCTTCTGGTCCTTTCCTTCCCTGCCTCCCTCTGTTTGTAGTGCAGTGCACCTCCTTCCTTCTGGTCCTTTCCTTCCCTGCCTCCCTCTGTTTGTAGTGCAGTGCACCTCCTTCTTTCTCCTGGTCCTTTCCCTCCCTGCCTCCCTGTGTTTGGAGTACAGTGCACCTCCTTCCTCCTCCTGGTCCTTTCCTTCCCTGCCACCCTCTGTTTGAAGTGCAATTCATTTCCTTTTTCCTCCTGGTCTTTTCCCTCCCTGCCGCCCTCTCTTTGAAATGCAGTGCACCACCTTCTTCCTCCTGGTCTTTTCCTTCCCTGCCGCCCTCTTTTTGAAGTGCAGTGCACCTTCTTCTTCCTCCTGGTCCTTTCCCTCCCTGCCTCCCTGTGTTTGGAGTGTAATGCATCTCCTTCTTCCTCCTGGTCCTTTTCCTTCCCTGGCTCCATCTGTTTGGTCAGCCAGTGTGCAAGCCTCCAGGGGGTGCCCTTTTGTAGCATTAAATAATTGTTTCTTTACCTTCCTTATGGGTGCACTCCTGTGCTGATGTAAAACCTTTTACTAACCTTACTATCCGGTCACTGAGGCAGTGCTTTGTGCCCACAGACCTGATTTAGCTCCCAGCTCTAAGTAATTTAGTGGAGGAACCCCCCGCAGTCCAGTTTGAGTTTGGACTGTTCCTTTTGTCAACGACCTGCTAAGTATCTAGGAGGCCGTCATCCTAAACTGCCCCCCACCCCATCCACACATCCAGTCCCTCAATCACAGCATCAGCACCAGCTGTAATGCTCCCAGAAAGGCCATCAGCCTGACTCCGATGTGGTCTTGGAACATGGAGAGCATGAGGGTTGTCACCCAGCATGCTTTGCTTGTTGTTTTTGGGGAGACCCTTCTCAACTCGCCTTACATGGCGCTTTAAAGCCTAACCCCCTCACTCTGATTCACAAGACCTTGCATTCTATCATGGTCATCCAGCAGAAACTTGCTCTTCAAAAATGTTTGTTGACATGGAAAGAGCTGGTTTCCCTGGAAACACGGGTCATCTGGTCAAGGTCAGGTCGATGCAGTGTCTTGCATTGCTGCTGCAGTAAGTCATACTTCATTAGGAGCTGTGGAATTCTTAATGCCTTTCAAAGATGCCCGACCTTTAACCCACACTCTGGTCTCAGATGACAGAGTTGTTTTGTTTGCAGCTGAACAGTTCAGTGTCAACTGGGAAATACTGACAGGATGGGGCATCTGGCCAGGTTTTTCTCTCACTCTGCTGTCTGTGACGAGTGTGAAAAAGTACAGCGGTGCTGCCTTACGGTCTCACTAACAGGCCCAGCCTGAGGTCTGCGTGGTGACCAGTGGTGCAGCCTTACGGTCTCACTAACAGACCCAGCCTGAGGTCTGCGTGGTGACCAGCGGTGCAGCCTTACGGTCTCACTAACAGGCCCAGCCTGAGGTCTGCGTGGTGACCAGCGGTGCAGCCTTACGGTCTCACTAACAGGCCCAGCTAATACATTGCTTCACTCAGAGGAGGAGGAAATCCTTGGAGCTTTAGTCTCTCAGTTGAAACACCCAAAACACCCAGCTGTGCAGGAAAGAAGCAATATCTGCTTGTCTTTCATCATTCATAAAGATTATCCCTGTTCAGCAAAATTGGCCCACAGTGCAAACAGAAGCTGTAAAATTATGAATGCACAGTCATATCTGTACAAAAGCAGCAGTACAAAGAGAAAAACAATTTAACATTTAATAATCACAAATAGTACACATTTAGAAAAATATTCAGCTCAGTTGCCAAATGAAACTTGTGCATTGCAAATCGTTCTGTCTTTGCCAAGATTTAAAATCTTAAATCTGGAAATATAACATAAATTTTCTTGTTTTTAAAATTACAATAGTACCTTGGAACACAAACTTAATTTATTCCAGAAGGCTGGTCGAGTTGCGATTTGGTCGAAATCCAAGTCGAATTTCCCCATAAGAAATAATGTAAATGAATTGAATCCGTTCCAGACCCCAAAATGACTGCCTTTTTAAACTTATCTACCTACCTAACTAATGATAAAAAACATTAACAATCAATATACATCTAATACACACACTTCTGGGACCTGAGTTCAAGTCTGTGTCAGGGTTCCACGTAGGTGGAGTTTGCATGTTCTCCTCATGTTGTGGGGTTTCCTGCAGGTTCTCCGGTCCCCCCCCCCCCCCAGTCTGTAAGTGTGTGACTATGTGACTGAATGGATGTTTTTGGATGTTTTTGCTTATGTTAAGTTTATTCTCACTTATTTCTCTGCTGTATCAAGCCTGATATCAAGTCACTTGATCTTAAAAGGTGCATTTTTCTACTTCAAACCTTTAAACGCTTGTGACTTGAGGCAACGTATTTTAAGAATTCTTGTCAAGTAAAAATAACTTACTGCATGGACAGATCATTTCACTAACATTCAGTCATTTTCTCCCCAAATTCAGTGTTTATTTCTTGTATTTTAGCTAAAATGTTTTGCAGTGTGTGGAGGCACAGATGCATGAAAGCTTCGGTGCTGCACATAGTGTTTAAAGAGGACACAGTCTGTTTCCCAGATACCAAAAACCAGGCTAACTTACGCTGTTTGCATGGTACATTAGACAAGTGAACAGGGGAGGTATTTAGCAGAGAGCTCCACGGGCTCTAGGTGGACAGGTACAGTATCATGTAGACACACCAGTGCCGATTTAGGATTCAGGGACACAGTGAATGCCTCTAACACTGATACTGACACTGCCTCTCACATGCAGCCTCAAACATCAACTTACTCTGTCTCTAACACTGACACTCTGTTTCTAAATCTGGCATCTATTCTGCCTCTAAAATTAACACTATTCTGCCTCTAAAACTGATAATTACATTGCCTCTGACACTTACACTGACTAACACTGATATTGATACTACCTTTGACACACTGCCTCAAAAACTGCCACTTATTCTGCCTGTCTCTCGCTGAAGACCCCCGTCTCCTGGATAGATTTTCCTGCTGTTTTTGCTCAGTGTTTCTTTTGCTCTGCTTCTGTTTTTGTGCGTTGTAATTCTCTTTGAACTTGTAGACCTGAGATAGTGGTGCTTTCTGTTTTGTTACTAAGAGTTCCGGATGCTAACGCATGGAGAGGCCTCAGAACTTGTGGGTGGAGCCCAACCTGAGAACAGCCAATATGAATAGCCTGAGGTTGCTGTGTAACAGAGAGACAGCACAGATGGGAGGCGCAGACTGCAGTCTGACTGGAAGGAGCCATATGTGTTGCAGATGTAAGGAGGGTAGGAGGCAGTGATCACACCTCCCACAGGAAGGAGGTGCTGGGCCACCATTTCAGTTTATTATCCTCTGCCCATGTTGCCTATGAGGTCACCAGCTCCAGGAAGAACGAACCAATGCTGGAGAGGCCTCTGACGCAGGCTGTGAGGTTTCCAAGCTCCCATGAGACAGCCTGCCCGTCTGCATCTCCTCGTTCACAATCACTTCCAGACACATTCTTCTGTCCTGCTTTTGGGAGGCCCTGGCAAAATAAAACTCAACATCCGAAAGACTCCATGGAAACCCCGCGCACAGCACAAAACACTGGCTTTTATTGGTACAGTTGTTTTTTCTGAGAGTGACTGAATCTGGAAAGGTTTTGAAAGGCCCAGTTCCATAGCTATAGTAGAGAAAATAGCAGGCTGTCTACAGCATGGGTGTTTAGTGTCTGCAGTGTAGGTGTTTAGTGTCTGCAGTGTGGATGTTTAGTGTCTGTAGTGTGGATGTTTAGTGTCTGCAGTGTGGGTGTTTAGTGTCTGCAGCGTGGCTGATTTCTGCAATGTTGGTTTGGAGACTGATTTCTGCTGCTGATTGCTGCAGCATGGATATGGAGGCCGATTTCTGCTGATTCTTGCAGTGTGAGTGTGGAGGCTGATTCCAGATTCCTGCAGTGTGGGTGTGGAGGTTGATTTCTGCAGATTTCTGCAATCTGGGTGTGGAGGCTGATTTCTACAGATTTCTGCAGTGTGGATATAGAAGCATGCTCCTTAAAATGGAGATGGATGTCCTTGGTACCTGATGCTTGGTACACCCAGTCCTGTAGTCAGGTTCAAACTAAAAAGAATGAGAAATAGATAACTGCAGTGAATGTGAGGTTCTGGGTCTGGGTTGGGGTGCTGATGAGGTCAGTGGTGATACAGGAGCATCCATAACACTGGCGACATTGTTGGAACACACCACCCCAATGGCATTGTGATCTACCTTCCAGGTGCTCCCTTCTAGGTTCTGTTATCCCGATTCAGGTCAGGAGTCTCAGACAAAGGTTACTTTTTCTACACAGCTAACTAAGCTGGCCTTTAGGTGAAAATGGGGGCATTATCTGGGACCCCCAGCCCCCCCAGGGAAGGAGTAGGAGACAGGGCCCCTGTTGGGCAGCTCTGCAACCCCCCTCCTCAGCCCTCGTTCAGAGTGTCCTTGTGTCTGTCCTGAGGTCTCTCAGGCTGGTCCTGCTCTTCCCCTGCATCAGAATGAGGTTCCCACTACAAGGGCGCTGCCCCCCCCGACATACCTCTCCTGGTTCCTCTGGAGCCCCTTTGTACTTGATCCTTAAGAAATTAACACGAGATAGAATCTGACTTTTTGAGCATTGTTTGTATCCGCTTTATGACTTGTGAAGTAAATAAATGTCTACTGACCGCAGCATTTTCTCTTGGCCATCGAGCTCTTGTGTTCATGTCTGTGTGGCCATGAGTCGTTGTGTGTATGTATGGGAACAGGGTCAGTCTGCCTTGCTGCCTGGCTCTGGTGACCTTCTACATTCTCCTTCTCCAGGCAGGGGACAAACATTACCACCCCAGCTGTGCACGATGCAGCAGGTGCAACCAGATGTTCACAGAAGGTGAAGAAATGTACCTCCAAGGTGAGCGTGTAGCCTGTGGCTGTGTATGGTGTGCTGGATTACACGATTAAATATGGTGCTGGACAGTGGAGTCCATGGTTAAACACATTCCTGTATGGCATTGAATACAGTGTGTTTGTGACCGATGTGTGACACTCCTTATACTCTCTATCTATGACTGAAGAGTGACTCTCCTTTCAGTCTCTATCTATGACTGATGGGTGACTTTCCTTTCACTCTCTGTCTGTGATTGATGGGTGACTCTTCTTTTACTCTCTGTCTGTGATTGATGGGTGACCCCTCATTCATAGTGTGTCTGTGATTGATGGGTGACTCTCCTTTCACTCTGTGCCTGTGATTGATGGGTGACCCTCCATTCACACTATGCCTTGTGATTTATGGGTGACTCTCCTGTAATTCTGTGTCTGT
>JAODLC010000045.1:868738-880432 GCA_026781145.1 Hippopotamyrus pictus | reverse complement strand
TTTCACTCTCTGTCTGTGATTGATGGATGACCCCTCATTCATAGTGTGTCTGTGATTGATGGGTGACTCTCCTTTCACTCTGTGTCTGTGATTGATGGGTGACCCTCCATTCACACTATGCCTTGTGATTTATGGGTGACTCTCCTTTACCTCTGTGTCTGTGATTGATGGATGAGTCTCCTCTCACTCTGTGTCTATGATTAATGGGTCACTCTCCCTTCACAGGCTCTACAGTTTGGCACCCCAACTGTAAGAACAGTACCAAAGCTGAGGAAAAGCACAGGGTAAGAGTGTCCTGGATGGCGCTGCAGTCTGGGATGCGCTGACTCTCGTCACCTTGTCTTACGGATGTGTTCCCACATTCTATGTTGTCTTTCCCAACTACCCAAGTCAAAGGCCAAAGCGTCCCTACTCAATGTATTTTCGCCCCAATTCAGAGTCAGGCTCGTGATGGGATTCCAGCAGGGTCGCTACATGGAGGTCTGCTGGCATTTACTCCTGCTCCTGCTCCTCCTGCTCCTCCATGCCACTGTGGCTAACCAGGAGCTCTCATGTCAGTGAAAGCAAGGAGCCCTTTGCTGTGTCTTCCAACCTATGCCTCAGACGCTCCTCGGGGTCCTGCCGTGGAGAGATCTACACCCGTGTAGGGTTGTTATTTAAGAAGGCTTAGTTTGCCCTGATCCAGGGGGTCAGCAGCACCTCTCAGGACATGCCCACCTGGTTCTGGACATCCACAATGTCTGCAGAAAGAGTCTACCTTCAGGTCTGGAGGTTCACAGTGTCAGAACGCTCCATCATTAAGGAATCCTCCCTGATGATGGACTTTCAGAATCTAGGATTAGGAATCCTGTAGTGTGGCAAGTGCACTACTTTTCAGCCTTGTGCAATGACAGCTGGAGTGGACAGGAAACAGGCAAGCATCTGTCATTGGGAAGCAGCAGGAGAAGTTCGATGCTCTCTGCCTGTTTGTGGGGAAGCCCAAACACGGCATCTGGGTGATTCCCTTATGTGTACTTGGAGAGCAGTTAGCGTAGGTCTGCTTCTATAAAGCTAGGTTTCCAGTAACCAGTGATCTACACCATTGGAGTGATGTTGCAGTGTCCTCTACTGTCATGGTCTATTCCTTTGGTGTGACCTTCCACTGCAGTAGGCTCTTGTTGCTGCTTCTCACGCACATCATGACCGGTCTGTCTAACACACAGGGGTTTGTGGGGGTGCTGGTTGAACAAGGAAAGGCACCAAACCCCGGGTATGAGCCATGTTGTGGTTTGGTGGCGCCCCCCAGTGGGCAGTGTCAGAGCCGAAGGTTTCCCATATCCACCTTCTTCCTTTCCTTCACAGCTGCTACCTCCCTCAATCAGCAGCCTTCACAAAACAGAAAGGCAGGTACTGTACTCGCTATTGGCTGTTTAATGGCATTGTCATCCCGCCCACCCCACCACACGCGCCCCCGCCGTCTCCCCGCTCTTCACTCTGCACCACTTCGAAGTGGAGATGGTGCCCATTCTGCTCCACCCTGCCCCGGAGATGATCTGGCAGTGCCAGTACACTGAAGAAGGCATTAGACCTGGGGGCAGTGATCGTTAGACTCGGACACGAGTATCTGATAAGACAGGCTACAGGTTGGTCTAGGTCAGTCTAGGTCAGCCCAGTAGCCCCTCAGCTCCATAGAAACCTGCACCTGCCACTGCCCTCTTGTGGAGAGTGGGGGCAACTTTGAACAGTATGGCCAAAAGGCACGGCCTGTTAAATGGTTTACTGAGTGCCAAAGCGGAGTACGTACCCCTCACCCAGTCCACAATGAATTAATGACGACTCAGCGTTATGCGTTTCACGATAATGTTGTTCCATTTTTCATTTCCACCAACAGACAATGAAGACGTGTCCTGAAAATTCACATGGCCTGCTCTGACCATTGTTATTGTGTGTCTGCAATTCTGACAGCAGCCATTAGGTGGTGCTGCAGAACCCCCCCGGGATGCTATTTAGAAGTGCATCCTGTTGGTCACCTGTCTGCCTGCTTTGAAGCATCACATACAGCATAAAACATGCTTGATTCAAGTAATTCTATTTTATTACTGTGGTCAAGGGACAAGCAATAGTGGTCGTCTTTGGATTACAGTGCAGTGACTCACAGGACGGCTGGCCGCTTCTATGCCTGCTTCACCAAGCCGCGCGGTTTTCCCCCCGTGTTCTGGCATGAGAGCCCGGCCCTTCAGATATGGCTTCAGACTAAGATTTCTCCAGGGTGCCAATTGGGCTGTACGCGTGAAATCGTACCCGAAGGGCCTTGCTCTGGGCCTTGCGGCACATGCCAGCGATATGCTGCCGACTGCCTCCGCGTAAGGAATGACGACAGTAGCATGGAGGAAAGGCCAAGTTGGGCCTGCTGCCTCTGTGAGCTGCGGAGGGATGTCGGCCATTCCTGTGGCTGCGCTTAGAGTCGCGTCTCTCGCTGTGCTCACCTTGACCGCCAGGTCATATGTGCGCCTGCTGTGCCACGTCGCTTCTGTAAACACTGTGTCCTCTTCCTTACAGCCTACAAGGTCCTCGTCCGAAAGTATTTGTTCCCGACCTGGTTCAAGCATTCCTGGCTCACCGGGTCACACCATCTATGTGAGTCCCTTAATATGTTCATCCAGTCACTAATCGGTTTCTCTATCCCAGGGATCACCAACTCCGGTCCTGGAGGGCTACTGTCCAGTAGGTTTTCTATCATACCCGGCTTCTGATGGGCCACACTAGTTCTCAGGTAAATACTAGGAACAGGTGTGGCTCATCATAGAAAACTTACTGGATAGTAGCCCTCCAGGACCGGAGTTGGTGACCCCTGCTCTATCCTCAGCCAATCACACACCTGTGGTCACTATGCACAGCTGCTCTGTTACTCATCCCTGAATAAAGATTTGTTATATTTTGTATGAACAACTCTCAGCTTACAAATAACATTCTCACTGTGTTCCCTTAATTTGGTAATAGTTGTCGTCCTACAAACATCTGCAGTGAAATTTCTCCTACATTGGCCCACACTGACATTTCTCAGACCTTCAGTGGTCTGCATCCTACACTGATGTTTGGTGAACCTTTTGTAGCTCCTTCATTGATAATACAACTTCTTTAGATTCCACTTTTGTAATGTTCTAAAACAGTATATATGACATATGTCTCTGTGTCTAATAAAGTTCTTCCCTGCTGGCTGCCATAGGAACTGCCTGCCTTATATTAACCCCCCAAGAACCACACACTGGCTCCAGCCAGCTCTGATTCCCCCGTAACCACATGTGATCTACATGTGGTTCGTAGAACAACCCATCTCCTGTAGTATCTGCCTTCACCACAGCCTGTATCATGAGCACTTGGAGTTTCTCACAGAGACTGAAGCACAGCATGAACGTTGATGGTTCAGATGTACAAAGGGCTTTAATAGCTTTTCCACATGGTTGAAATTAACAGAATTAAGTACAATTATGAAATCACACTGAAGGCCACTGAAATAAAATGATAAAACATTTTCCATATGGAATATTCCAGACTTCCATTTGTTGTCTCCTTGACGCGATATGCTGCCATAAATCCTCTTCTCACTGTCCTTATAGCACCTTCTTAAAAATCATTTCTGTTGTCCTGTTTGAACAAAGATGCAGGTGAGATCCCAGACCGGAACCGCGGCAGTCTGCTAATTCGCTTACTCCCTGCTTACTACACCTAAGAGTTACAAACAGAAGCTCTATGCAGAGAGACTGGTGACCAGCTGCCACCAGCGCCAGGCACAGATCCTGCCCACATGGACATAATTGCACCCACATGTGTTCCTCTGAGATTAATGCTCAGAAAGTTTAGTAGGTTCTGCTGGGGCGCTGTTACACTGCCTCTCTCCCAGAATAAACAAAAGGGCCATTAATCCAAGACTAAACAGTCACAGCGTCTTCCAGAGGGAACCTGGAAGATACATTAATTACACATGCACTCAGAATGTTCTAGACATTTTAAACATGAAGTCAAATGGTCTGAGGTCTGCACTTTTTGCCTCGTCGAACACTTTCTGTATCTTCCCGTGTCCCTCAGACGAACGATATCTGTACCTGCTGGGCAGCACAGACACCATATTCACCTCTCTGGGGTAAAAAGCGACTGTGACTTGCCCCGTAGGGGTGAATCTGGGTGCCCTCCCGCTACGCATGCGCTGGCCAGTGCTGGATGTGACACAGTGACTGGTACCTGGCACCCTCTGTTCATGAAACCTCATGCCTGTCCCTGCATGTGGAGAAAAATTCCCTAAAATATAAAATGATGCAGGTTAACTGCAGCCCCAACAGAAGCTCCAGTCTGGGTTAATATCACACATTTGCTTTGGAATAGCTTCCTGCTGTAGATTGATGTAGATTGAGTCTGCAACCTTACACTACCTGAGCTGCTCTAACATGGTCACTGTGACAGCTAACATATTCACACCTTAAAGAGCCCAGGTGCCATGCTGGACCAGGCCCAGCAAGTCAACGAATCAAGCTGATTTGGTAACAGACCTATCCGTGATGATGATCTTTGCCCATAGACTATGTAGCAGCGGCGTCACATTTCCATTAATGTAACAAATATTTTTATGTGATATGCAGTTTTGAGAGAGCAGGGTCAGTCACTCTCAGCAGTAATTAGGGTCTACAGGCCTTACAGTGAAATCACCCGGTGACTCTGGGATTTGAGCCTGCAACCTTCCGATCACAGACACAGCAGCCAAACCCACTGAGCCCCATGGCGGCCCCCATGGTTGGTTTAATACATTGAAGGGCACCATAGATTGAGTATGAAGCACATTCTCATATTACAGACGTATATTAAGTGCTGGGTTTTGACCACAGCCTCCGTGAGTTTTGTGTGCAATGGAACTGACTTGCTGTCCCTCTGTCACTGTCTCCCCAGGCGAAAGTAGACAATGAGATCCTCGATTACAAAGACCTAGCCGCCATTCCCAAGGTCAAAGCCATCTATGACATCGAAAGACCAGACCTCATTACATATGAGCCTTGTTACACCACCGCCCTTGATGAGAGGCAGAGTCTAGGAGAGGTAAATGGGCTCCTTATGCAGAGCAGCCTTTGGATGGCGCTCTTCCTTCATTGGGACCGTGCTTATTTTCTGTAGACCATATGCTTACTAGGACCTTGGATAGCAATGATAATCCTGAAACACCTCGCACTCCAGACATTTGTTAAGACCTACACACCTTAATCATGATTCAGTACAGCGCAAGGGGCCTCCCACAGAGTGGTGGGAGTTCTGAACAGCCCGGCCTAGGTCCAGCCACAATGCATCCGCTATGCTAGATACCTGTGTCAGAGTGAAGCAGTGCATGGAAGGGGGAGGCCTCACATGCTCTGAGGGGCACTGACAGCTCAGGACTTGGCGTGTCAGTGACCAAGAGACAGGCCGCTGGTCAAGTGTAATGCCCTGGTCATGCCCATCTTTGCCAACAGCCTCCAGCCCCCAGGAGAGAGCGGTCCTCCCTGCTGGAGCAGCGAGTAAGTGGCAGGCTCTGCCCTGGCCCTTCCACCGCTGCCCCCCCACCCTACTAACTTTGTGTTGTAGCCCCACTCACTGCTAACCCAGGGATGATGTCATCTGCTGTCGGAAGAGGGCACAGCTGCTCTGTTATACTGAGTGTGTGTGTGTGTGTGTGTGTGGTGGGGGGGATCAGATATACGCTATATACATTTGGTTTCCAACAATGTGATAAAAAGCTGTTATTTTGATGTTTTTGGGACCATTTTTCATGTCCCCACAAAGATCTGTGAATGCAATCAAAAAGATGGGTCCTGTGATTGCCACCAGCACACATTCAAGTTAAAGGTCAGAGCTGTTCATGGGGTCAGGATTAGGTGAGCCAAAGGAATATTCTGGAGTTTGTTCAGTAAAAACGTGGTACTGATTAGCAACAGCACCACCTTCAGTCTTTGTGCTGCAGAATGAACTGCAGTCAGGTGACAGTCCGTTAGTTACATTTCTGTCAAATGACAGGCACAGTCCCCGTGGGCTGACCACTTCCCCATACCAGCGGAGAGTCAGTCTGTTTGCGGAATGTGACATTTAACCACAGACACGCCAAACTAACTTGGTGGCCGACTTGCTTGCTGGTGCCACCAGAGATGCATAAAGAACGTCGTCTCAGAAGTCTAACTGAGGCAGAGAGTCGTGGTTCTGTAGGGAACGTGGAGGATATCGGGTCTGTTGGGCTTCAGGGCCATAGAGGATAACTGAAACGGACTCCCCAAATCAGCATTTTGTATCATCTCATGTGCTGACAACTTCTTTAAAACATTTTAATATCCATTGTTGTATTTTTGAGCAAACTGGTCACCGCAGGAATTTGTCCTCACACTGAGCATGGCTTTTCACACGTGAGATCTTTGTATGTAGAATGGCACAGCATTCCACTCCACAGAGCAGGGCAGAGCAGGGCAGAGCAGGGCAGAGCAGAGCAGGTCAGGCAGTCAGCCGTGAAGCAAGCCAAAGACTGCCTGCACATTAAATAAAGGGAGTGCATACGGTTTATTAACCAAAACTTACCACCAGAGGGCATTCAGCTTTCGAGGTAAACACTCATGTTAAACAGAGAATGATTTTGTGTATTGCGGATACGGAATGTGTGTGCACGGAGATGGAGTGTGCTGCTGAATAGGCAGTGTGTGGCTTTGTGTGCGCCTTTGGCCTTCCTTTTTGAGGTTTCCTCGTGAATCCCTCCCACCTCCTGCATCCAGGTACTGGTCCTACTCTCAGGCGTGTCCTGGTGCTGTAGCGATGCGGGGGCTCCATGCCATATAAACGCCATTACCTTTATATGGCACTAGCTGTTGTGCTGTGGGCCTGCAATCCTCCCCTTTCTCGCTGTGTAGATCCTGCCCACCCACAGCACTGTCCTCTCCATTCACTCTCTTGCTAACCCATATGCTTTCTGAGTGTGTAACTGGACTTAGATGACGTAATGCTGTGCTTTTGTTTTTCAGTCTCCAAGGACCCTGTCCCCTACACCCTCTGCAGAGGTACGAGTCTCTGATGTTTTTGTTCTCACGTTAAAACAATAAAGTCATGTTGTGTAGTATTGTGAGTTTATACTGATTCTGATATCTCCCTATGTTCCTGTTGTATATACTGATGCTGGTATCTCTCTTGGTTCCTGTCGTTTATATGGATGCTGGTATCACCATGTGCCTCTATAATTTATACTACTACTAGTATCTCCCTATTTTCCTGTCATTTATACTAATACTGGTATTTCCCTGTGTTGCTGTAGTTAACATGAATGCTGGTATCACCCTGCTTTTCTGTAGTTTATAGTGATGCTGGTATCACCTCATGTTCTTGTAGTTTATACTGATGCTGGTATCCCCATATATTCCTGTAGTTTATACTAAGGCTGATATCTCCCTGTTATCCTGTAGTTTATACTGATTCTGATATCTCCATATTATCCTGTAGTTTATACTGATTCTGATATCTCCATATTATCCTACAGTTTATACTGATGTTGGTATCTCCCTGTATTCCAGTAGTTTATATATATATTTTTTTTATTATATTTTTTACTTTTATTTTATTTTTATTTTATTATTTTTAGTCTATTTTATTTATTTTAATATTAATGTACTCTAGATCTGATTTTAAGTTTATTTTTGGCATTTATGCTTATTCTGATACACTTGTAGCACTTTGGTCAACTTTGTTGTGTGAAAGTGCGTTATAAATAAAGTTGCCATTGCCATTGCCATTGCTATATACTAATGCTAGTATTTCCCTGTGCTTCGGTAGTTTATACTGATATCTCCCTGTTATCCTGTAGTTTATACTGAAGCTGGTATCTCCCTGTGTTTCTCACAGGGCTGCTTTGACATGAGGGAGCGCATCATCCAGAGGTCCACCAGCCAGGGTTCCATTGGCTCCCCTGTGTACAGTCGCCATAGTTACACCCCCACGTTGTCACGGTCACCACAGCACTTCCACCGGCCGGGTAAGCGTTTGTTCAGGGCGGTTGTTCTGTGTCTTATTGGCTGTTACTGCAATCTTGATGCCATCAGATGCAGTTCACACACGCAAACACTTGGGTGACACAGACGGAGTGGGCAGCCCCCTACTCCAGCTGCCCCCCACCCTACCAGCTTCCTGCTCCTCCCTTCTCGTTACCCTTAGCAACCATTAGGTGATCGCCTGTTTCCCTCTCTGCTCCTTGGGCACTTAATGCCTCATCCTGGTTCCTGTCTTCCTTTGCTCTGCCTCTTTGTTTCTCACTCCTCTGAGGTGTTTTCACTTTGATTTTCTATTTTTTAACTGCTTTCTTCCTCCCCTTCTTTCTTTTCTTCCCTCCTCTTTGACCTCTTTTGCTTCCTGCTCCTGTGATGCCTCCTCAGAGTTGTTGACTGGAATGCAGAAACTCTGCTCGTCTTTGCGCAGTAGCTCCATCCATAATGACTCCCGCCCCACCTCCCCATTCCGCCACCACTTTATACCCCATACCAAAGGTAAGCGCCCCCTGGTGTTCAGGACCACTCAGGATGGCAGCACTCATATATATCTAAGGGGAATCCAGCACAAACAGTCATGTGTTCACATTGTGCTGTGACATAAAAGCCAGAAGGTGCCACTTACACAGGTATTCTGGTTTCCAAGGCAACAGCAGTCCCACATCTTGTCCCTGGTCTCTACACCTGGTCGCGTTCCCATCCGGCTGTGCCCCCCACCTGGTCGCGTTCCCATCCGGCTGTGCCCCCCACCTGGTCGCGCCCCCATCCGGCTGTGCCCCCACCTGATCGCGCCCCCACCTGGCCACTTCTCCATTTTAATTTTGGACAGATGAGGCAGAGACTCACATGCAGATTCTGATCTGTGTCCCACTGGTGTCCCCCTGCCACAGTCACAGTAATGCCCACATGCTGCTGCTTAGCCTGCTCTTGGCCATGGTTCTCCTGCAGAGGGTTGCTTGGTGTATCCATGGCATACTGTCCTGTCTGTTTCCACACACCTCCTCTCTCCTGTACTGTTTCCACTCTCTTCCTGTCTCCTGTTCTGTTTCTACACTCTGATTTGCCCCAGATGACATATGGAGGGCAGCAGTGTGTTGTCTTATTGTCGATGGCACATGGGGGGCAGCAGTGTGCTGTCTAACCACAGATAGTACATGAAGGGGGCAGCAGTGTGCTGTCTAAATGCTGATAGCACATGGGGGGCAGCAGTGTGCTGTCTAAACACTGATAGCACATGGGGGGCAGCAGTGTGCTGTCTAAACGCTGGTAGCACGTGGGGGGCAGCAGTGTGCTGTCTAAACGCTGATAGCACATGGGGGGCAGCAGTGTGCTGTCTAAACGCTGATAGCACATGGGGGGCAGCAGTGTGCTGTCTTATTGTCGATGGCACATGAGGGGCAGCAGAGTGCTCTGATCCACAACTCCTGCCTTTTTGTTTTCCACCCTTAAGGGGTCTCCAGCCTCTCTTCCTTCTTTTGAGGTCTCTCTTTCCCCCTCCCTCCTCGCCCCTTTTTCCTTGGAGGCACAGAGCCCAGCAGCGGCCGAAGTTCCCCTGCCCCCTCTCGGCCCGACAGCCGGCCGCTCACTCCGACCCTATCCCTGAACCCTAAACATTTCCATCTTCCAGGTAGGCCTGTCCTTCTGCCTCCCCCTCTGCCTCCGCCCTGTGCCTCCCCCCTCTGCCTCCGCCCTGTACCTCCGCCCTGTACCTCCACCCTGTACCTCCGCCCTGTACCTCCGCCCTGTGCCTCCCCCCTCTGCCTCCGCCCCGTACCTCCGCCCTGTGCCTCCGCCCTGTACCTCCGCCCTGTGCCTGGGCTTCTCCCTCTTCCTGTCTTCCTGTTTTCCTGGCTTTTCATGTCACCATCCCTTCCCATCTCATTCCTCTCTGTCTGAAATGGATGTATATGGGATTTTTTACACAGAACTGCATTAGACCACCATATTCACAAATACCTTCTCCTTACATATTCATGGTGGATCATCTCCTAGTCCGAATGGATATTCTTACATTTATGCAGTCAAATCCATGCTGTCAAGTTTTTTTAGACAGATTTTAAAGTCGAGTTTTTATAGTGCATATAGTATATATGCTGTAATATATAGTATTTGTGGCATATTTGCAGTAATGTGCAATATATTTAGTCTATACTCTGTAATGTGTAGTGTATGTAGTATGTGAAATGAAAGCATGCAGTGGTATATATGTGGCGGTGAGTAGTAGCCATAGAATGTAAGCCGCAGTAGTATTCAGGCTGCAGTATGGAGTGCGTTACACGTGTCATACGCAGCTGTGAGTTATCGTCTCTCTCCCATGCCTCACTGCTCATGCATCTGACGTCTCCGACCGTGCATATGGACTGGCATTGTGGGCGTGACTCTGGACTGCCACCCGCCCTCCCATGGCCATATTGCTCGTGCCCCACTGCTGACGCCACCCCTACCACCCTCACTGTGTCACACGCGTGTCACGTGACTCTTCTTTTCTCTTCTGTTTCCAGATCAAGGCATCAACATGTACCGGAAACCTCCCATCTACAAGCAACACGGTACTACCCCCGCATACACAGCACAAAGCACACACAGAAATGACCAATAAGCAGGCAGCCTTTCTAATGTAATTCTCCAGCTTCACGCACATCCTGCCTCCCTGCTGCTGCTCACAGAACCCTCTGTAGGCAGGCAGTCTGTGTTCCTGTGAGGATGAGCCTGCGTGAGCCAGCGGGGAAACGCCAGGAATGGCTGGTTCCTCTAGAGCAGGGGTCTCCAACTCCGGTCCTGAAGAGCTACCGTCCAGTAGGTTTTCTATCATACCCGGCTTCTCATGAGCCACACCTGTTCTCAGGTAAATACCAGGAGCAGGTGTGGCTCATCAGAAGCCAAGTGGAACAGAAAACCTACTGGATAGTAGCTCTCCAGGACCGGAGTTGGAGTCCCCTGCTCTAGAGAGCCTTAGCAGAGTGTGTTTCGTCCATGTTTGGATGAGGCCGTTAGCTGCCCCCCCCCCCGCTTTGGGCTTCGCTTTCATCCAGCAGTGCTGAATAGCAGGAGGCTAAGCTTCTAACATGGGCGCCTTGGGGAGAGAGACCTGAAACGTGGGAGAGTGACAGCGCAGTTAGTGTCACAGAGATGGTTAGTAACTGTATAAAAGGTGGACGCAGCCTTAGAGCTCTGAAAAACCCCCTCATGTTTATGCATCATGTGACCTCTGACTGCTGTTCTGTTTGTCTCTTTGTGTCATGGCTCCACCACCCTCATTAACATCCGCCTTCATCTCATCTGACCACTGTGTAAGTACCACTCCATCTCCATCTCTCCATAATGACCGAGCCGCGGATGATCCTAGCGATTCAGAGCCAAAGTGCAGGACAAAGCACAGCTGTCAGATACCACACAGTGCAGTCGTCAGATACTATACAGCACAGCCATCAAACGCTACACAGCCATTAGATACTACACAGCACAGCTGTCAGATACCACACAGTGCAGCCATCAGATACTATACAGCACAGCCATCAAATGCTACACAGCCATTAGATACTACACAGCACAGCTGTCAGATACCACACAGTGCAGTCGTCAGATACTATACAGCACAACCATCAGACGCTACACAGCCATTAGATACTACACAGCACAGCTGTCAGATACCACACAGTGCAGTCGTCAGATACTATACAGCACA